>QRDG01000253.1:235411-327790 GCA_012064385.1 Puccinellia tenuiflora | reverse complement strand
GCGCGGACGCGGGTGGCGACAGCCCACCAGAGCGTGGTGGCGCTGGCTCGCGGAGGTGGGTGATGCGTCATCGTCGAATCGTAGAGTATGGAGCGCGAGGGCGATGGCCCATCGGAGCGCGGCGCGCAGGCTCGCGGAGGTGGGCTCCTCGCATACGCCGGTGACAGCCGAGCGTGGCGGCGCAGGCTCGCGGGAGGCGGACGATGCGTCTGCCATGGAATCTGGGAGGAGTCTCGATGGGGGATAGAGAACTGGTTGGAGAGGATGGTGATACGGAACAAAGATATGGGACCCACCACGTGCCTGGTTTCTTTGTCACAGTTTTGCCACGCGTCACGCGCAGGAGGCGGACGATGGGACGTCGTTGTGCCCCCGGAGGCACAGTAGCGTTTCCCAATATTAAAGGTGGACCGATCTTAATCACTCACTTAATTAGAGCCTTAGTGCGATTACAGCCCTGCGAGGTTGAACCGTGGGTGCTAATGTGCTATAGTAGAGGAAGAAGACATTGACGAGAGAATTAATTAATCGGCAGATTTTTTCCTCGGTAAAGATTTCGCAGATTTTTAGACAACTGTAGAACGAGAGAGAGGGATTAGCGAATATGATGGATGTTATATTGAGCCTCTCGGGCGAGTATATATAGTGGTACAAACTTGGGGGGCAAGCCTCCTAGAGATAGAGTAGAGATTGAATACAATTCCTAAACTACCAAAGCCGTAACCTAATATATCTCTAACACTCCCCCGCAGTCGTAGCGGTAGCGTCGTGAACAGCAGGAACGTCGTGGACGGTCAGACTGGAGATAAACCGAAGTAGACCCAGTAGGCTGACCCCCCCCCCCCCCCCCCCCGCAGTCGTAGCGGGAGCGTCGTGGACGTCGTCGTGACGCGGATGCTTGGACTGGAGAGGAAGCCGATGAGAGCTCAGGCGAGGTGGTGGCCCTTGTGCCGATGTCGAGAGAGCCGAGAGCGTGAGGCGGTGCCGAGGTCGAGGTAGCCGTTGCGAGGAGATGCCGTGGTCGATGTCGTGGTCGGAGATGCCGATGTCGATGTAGCCGCACATGAAGCCGCGGGCGCGAGGAAGGCGCCATGGTGATGATGACGGAGACGCGTCGAGGGCAGTCGTCAAGGATGTCGATGCTGAGGTCGATGCAGTCCGAACCGTCGAGGATGATGTGCAACCATAGTTGTGCCAGAACTAGGCGCACGCTAGGGGCGTAGGCATACTACGGTTTTGCCAGAACCGAGTATGCAAGAAGAATCATCGTGGACACGGTCGAGGCAGTCGTAGGAGTCGATGCCGAAGAAGACGTTGTCGATGCCGATGAAGACGAGGCGCCGATCCGAGCTTGCCAGGCACGGGGATGCGTCGGGGACGAAGGCACGCAGCGGTGTTGCCAGCACCGAGCATGCGTAGAGCGGGACCGGTACGGTGTCGTGTTGTAGCGCCCCGACCCCGGAATTATACAGAGAGGCTATGAATCCGACACAACCATCAATGTATAAGACAAAGATCGAGACTTGTGGAACAGAACTGGCACAAAGCATGACTGTACGACACAAAAGTATAGCAACTCATATAACGAGAAGAATACAAATATTACAAACAAAAGGATCACAGATCCAACAATTCAACAAGCGGAAGCGGGTAGTGTTGTCTAACAACAAGAAGCAAAATATGGCCTAAGAGGCCTACAATAAATATCATCCCAGCCAGCTTGTTCCACGGTCCCAAGCTGCCACCTGGGAACCCCAGACTAGTAGTCGACATCCACGAAGAACCCACCTAACTGCTCGGTGTCGTCCTCCTCTGAAAAACAAATATAGAAGCAGCAAAGAGAGACTGAGTACGACGTACTCGCAAGGTTAGTAGGGCGATATAGGCCCAATGCTGACGGAGGCTCTAAAGCTATATGTGTACTTGTTTCTTTGCATAAAGCCAGTTTTCAATAAAAGACATAAATGACACGAGGCGTCGTCTACTCAGAATACTTTTCAAAAGGGGATAAGAGAGTAACATTTTCATCTTCGGTTCTCGGCGAACCTACTTGTAGCCAAACCCACTCATTTCCCACAAAGGCACTCCCTCGACTCACCCTCGAGGAAATGAACCTTTCTCACAAGTTTATTATGCAACCTCTAGCTGCCATATCAATTAGGTTAACGTTGTCTATGATCTTATATCCGATACCAAGATTGTCCATAACCGTGGACACGGCTTTTCGAAAAGATTAACCCTGCAGGGGTGTACTAATTTACCCATTGGTACCGTCCGGCTCACCTGAGTGGCCCTCTTCCGGGGAAGGCCGGCAAGCGGGCGCGGTTAAACCTTTACCTCACGTGAGAATATCCAAGAGTCATCTGTGGCCACAGGACAGGTTCAGCGCTCCCAGCGCCCTGCCCCATCGCCACGTCCTAAACACAAATCCTCCTCAACATCATCTTTCCACTCACACGCAAATGGAAAACCGAACTAGAGGACCCTTGGATACGCCCGCACAAGTTATTCGGTCAGTAAGGCGCCCATACACCCACCAATGGCAGCACGCTCGTCTTGGTTCAAGAGGTAAAGAACTCGCACCTAGGGGCTAGAGTGAGGCAAAACACCATCCCCGATGGCAACTCACCCCAACCATCTTAGCATTTTAATTAAGCATCTCCATTATCCACCTTGCCCGAATTATTCCATCATCATCAACAATTACGGAAATAATAACGGACATAAAGCATTTACCTAAGCATTGCTAAGCATAGCTAGATATATGAATACAGCAATTCTATCTTTATCTCGGCCAACACTTCAACCCTAGGTTTCATAGGTAGGGATACATGTGATTGGCTTGGGGAAGAACATGCATTCATAGGATATTCTAATATTTACCAAAAAGACATTTGAACCGCATGCAATATTATGGTGGATAAAATAAGTTTATGAAAACATAGGATGCTAGATGCCAAGAAGGTTAGGTTATCTCTTGCCTTGCTGCCCGGGCGTGAAGTATTGATCGTCGGGGTAAGTAGAGAGACCCTCGACTCCGGAATCTATCGATACCCAAAAGAAATACAAAGCACACATAAATCACAAGAACACAAGTGCAATGCTCAATCACATGATGACATGTCAAATTGATGCAAGGATATTATTATATAAATTAAAGGCATAATTAAATGGGGAGCCAAATAATTAGTAAAATTATTTGGGATCAACCCCATATTTATCTTAGTGACCACAATCTTATAAATTATCAAGTTATTAGAGAGGTGGCTCAAATATGCATGAACATGACAAGAATGGATAGGGTTTGTCATTCCGATCATTTTGGTACTTTATTTGTAAATTTCGGAGTACCGATGATTAAATAGCAAATTAAATATTTATTGGAATTTAAACCCTTTTATCAAATTATTAAGAACATCAAATTAAGTATTTGTGATCATGATGTGCTATTATCATAGTTGGATAGCATTTGAAGTGCTGGTCAATTTGATATAACATTCACAAGATTTGGCTTAACACTTATTAAGTTATGAAACATTCAAAAGTTAACACAGACTGCCGGAACTTCCGGTAAGTGGACCGGTAGTTCCGGTTTGCCGGTACTTCCGTGGGTACTTCCGTTCCAAAACGCAAAAGTCCAGTACCGAAAAAGGTGTAACCGGTACTTCCGGTGAAGTGCCCGGTAGTACCGGTTTAGCGGTACTGCCGATGCTACTTCCGGCTCTACTTCCGGTTACGAACTCAAAAATGTCCAGTACCGAAATTGGGAACTAGCGGTACTACCGCTCTACTTCTGGTTTACCGGTACTACCGATACTACCAGTTCAAGGATTTGAGCGCGGCCGCGGCGGGAGCGCGCAGTGACCACGCGCACGCCGTGCACGCGCGCGTCGACGGAGGGGCTACTAGGATGCGCAACCGGGCGCATTAGACGCGCGGGGCGACGGTGAGCCAAGGGGTAGCGGCGCCGCCCAAAAAGGGTCGCCGGAGCGACGGCACTACGGCGGCCGGCGGCGACGGTGAGCCAAGAGACGGCACCTCGAGGCTAGAGAGGGAGAGGGGATGAACGACGGCGTCCAGGAGGAAGAGCAGCTCACCAGCAATGCGGTGAACTCGACGGCGAGGCTCGGGGAGGACGAGGGCGGCGGCAATCGAGCTCGATGTGCGGCGGCCGGAGCGGAGGAAGGACGAGCGGCGACGGCGGATGAGGGATCCCCGGCCCGATTCCTTCGGTGGGAAGGGAGAGGACGCCGAGGCGGAGCCGACGGTGGTCTTGGATGGAGCTGGGGTGGCCGGAAACGACGGCGGTGTGCTCGGCTCTAGCGGCGGCGGCGGCGGCGGCGGCGAGCGGGAGCTCGATCTAGGGTTAGGGCTAGGTGGGCTGCGAGTGGGGAACGGGCAGAGGGGAGAGTGAGGGGGCAGGTGCGGCCAGTGGGAGTCACTTAACCTAGGGGCCACGGGAGCACGCGGGGAGCAGGTGAGGCGTGCGTCCATGGCGACAGTGGCGCGCACTGTCGCCACAGAGGTGACGGTGCGCCGGTACTTCCGGTCCGAAGACCGGTACTTCCGGTGGTCAGAAACAAAACAGAAATGCCCTTTTCTAATTGGATAGCAAAACAATTCCAGAGAAATATACCAGAAATTCTGGGACTGACTCCACAACGTAAACAAGCTCACCATACACTTACTTGGGCCTTTGAGCATCATGACATGGTTTACCATAAACAAACGCTTTGAACCCACAATTGAAGGCATAGGAGAAAGGGAACACATTGGAGACCTACCATTTGGTTCTCATTCACTTGAGGTGAACTTTAGGAAATGTGTTGGACCATAAGGTCACCTGTCATGGCATGGGTCACACCATAGCTTGCATTTCCAAGGTTAGAGTTTGGGGAAGGTTGGGCTTCCCTTTTAACAATGTTTCCCAATTGTGGTTTGTTAACACAAGCAAGTTAAGAAATGCCATGATGCAAACAAGAATGCAAAAGTGGAAAAATTCTTCGTATTTTTCATAACCAAGCTAGGGCTGTTACACGTGCCATGTTGGTGATAGACTAGCAGAGAAGGCTCCAGGACGGTAGCGAGGCGCAGCGCGGCGAAGACGGGGAAGAGCCGATGCAGTCCGCGGTCGTCGGAGTAGACACGAGGGTGGTCGGTGGCGATGCCGGGAGGCGGCGTTGCCGGGTGGTGGCGATGACGTAGGCGACGAAGTTGTACTGGACGAGGACGAAGGTGTAGGCGGCAAAACCAGCGGCGGTGGAGGCCGTGCAGGTTACGTGAGGAGGCGCGGCGGCGGTACACGAACTTGGCGATGAGGAGCCGACAGCTTGACGAAGACCATGCGCGGACGGTGGCGACCCACGTCGTGGGAGCGACGCGGTGGTAGCCTAAGACGTCGGTGCGCGGGGACGGCAAGGTAGACCGCGTGTAGCAGCACTACGGTCCGAGGGGACGACGTAGCTGCAGGACGCGAGTCGGTGCAGCGGCTTGAGGCCACCGGCGACGTACGCACCAGGGAGGGCACGCTCGAGGCCGGAGGGTGGACCAAGGCGGCGGCGCGTGGCCCGAAGGGGCGGCGCTGCGGCAGCCTGTTGCTTGATCGGTGATAGGCGCGTGCTCGGGGACGTGCTTGGCGGCGATGTGCGCAGATCGGTTGATCAGACCGACGGAGGCGCAGGACGCGCCATGGCGTGGCCGACGACGCGCAGATCTGAGTTGATGGTGACGTTGTCGGTGAAGTCCCGGGCGGTGACGACGAAGACGGACCGGCGAAGAAGACTGCGCGGACGAGAACAACCTGCCGCGACGCACGTAGGGGCGCCCCGTGTGCGGCGCGTGCGGCCGTGCCGAGCGGTTGATGAAGATGGCCGGTGCATGTCGATGCCGTTGTCGGAGTAGAGGCGCGGGTTGACGACGGCGGTGGGCGACTCAATCCGATCTAAGATCGGTAAACCAAAAAAGAAAACCGATCAAGTGATCGGAGAAGAGACTTACAGGGCAGCCGATCACGGATCGGCGGACGAGCCCTGCGTACGGGTTGCGCAGCCCCCGGCGGAGATCATGGAGATCGACCTCCCCGGGGGCGGCGCGGCGGAAGCGTGTCGACGGCGCCTAGCACGGCGCCATGGGGGCGGCGGTGCTAGGGTTTGGGAGCGGCGGCGGCGGCGCGAGGGCTTGGCGGCGGCTGCTCTAGGGTTTAGGATCTAAACCTATCTGATACTATGTAGAACGAGAGAGAGGGATTGGCGAATATGATGGATGTTGTATTGAGCCTCTCGGGCGAGTATATATAGTGGTACAAACTTGAGGGGCAAGCCTCCTAGAGATAGAGTAGAGATTGAATACAATTCCTAAACTACCAAAGACGTAACCTAATATATCTCTAACAACAACAACTTGATCGTAAAGATTCTATCAGAACTATCTGTGCTAAAGATCCTAGGGTAATTAACCCCTCTGTCGACCAAGATAACAAATACTATAATGGACTGCGATGTTTATGAAGACGTTAGTCCGTGTTGTGAGTTGACACGCGCAAAGAACAAAGCGTAGCCTACATTAATTCAGGTTCTATGGCCGGCATCATAGCATTCATGCATGAACGATTGCAAGGTGTTTATGTTTCAATTATTTATTTGGATTGTTCCTCATGACATAGCTTAATCTATTTTGGGGGGCATACGAAAGCGCGCGTAATTACAAAGCGTTATATTACGCGGTGTAAACGCTGATTGAGTGGCGCGACGGGAACCAAAATGCTAAACTTACAGGCAGCAGTTACGGAAAAATTTCCGTAGATGCTGCCCCTAGCTGTAGCATTACTGCGACGGGAACTACAAAGAAGCCGGGAGGAATCCAGTCTAGTCTGGCCACATATTTAGATACAGTGTGACTCATCAGAGAGGACATGTATATATGTTCTAGAAAATCATCTGGCTCCGGCCCTTGGAGGGTTAATCGAGCCATGCATCTAATGTGTTGGTGTGCAGTGTAAACTATTCTGATGTACGCGTTTTCGCCATAACTTTGAGCTCTCCGTAAATAGTAACAATTGTCTTAAGATAATGCAGATCTTTGTCACATAAGGTGTCGGGGTGGGATCCCACTTATAATTTTTTTTAGAGATTTTTAGTTCAAATTTTGAATTTAAACTCTTCAAATGAGCTAGAAGTGGGGATTTTGACGGGACTCCACTTACATCTCTGTTGTCACAGTATTTCAGTTGAATTTCGGAACGTATTAATCGAGTTTTTATGTCCTCCAGATAGAAAACCTTTTCCCATTTCTACACCTATTTGGATGAAGAAGAGATCGAAACATTGCTTCATTGACACTACAAAAGAAAAACTGCATCCCTGCTGGCTGTTGGTTGCTACCACAGAAGATCCCAGCTAACTACCGTGTACCGGGTAGTTTTCACCACAGCTGTGTCGAGAAGAAAAAATTGGCGGGTAAGATGTCCACGTCCATGTCTAAAGATGTTTAATTACCTGCCTTCTCCAGACAAATATCAGCATCGCCACCTTTATTTTCGGCTTCACATGCAAGCCTGGTCTGGCCGGCCATGCCCCTGGCGGCCTGGCCCAAGCTGAGAACGGCAATCGTCTTTCAGACTGTGGGGCCCATCGCTACCCTGAATGGCCCATGTAACCACCACTTGCGTTTCTGTTTTGGATAAATTTCCAGAAAATAGCACTTGTAATGGATAAGCCTCTGCGTGGGACGAAATCGATAGTTATCTGCAATTAAGCTGCCGGTTGGAGGATGAAAGCAACTCGTCCTGCAAAAAGTATTTGGTCTGGGAGTCCGGTTTGTGGCTGCCGATGGCGACCTAACCTAACCAAACCTAACCTAAAACATTGGCCATGGCATGGTGTACACATCGAGCTAGAAACCCTTGTTAAGGTTGTTTGGCATGGTTTACACTCTAGCTAGCAGATTGGTATAGATTACTCAAGAGACTATCTGATTGCCTAGGGTAACTTGACGGAGGATTTGGTTACTCTAAAGAAAATGTACATGTATAACAATATAAGTGCGTCACATTCAGAAGAGCACTGATATGATCTCTGCTCCTAGAAGATTATATTATGCGAGGTAACTTGTACGGCGACGATGAATTAAGTAGTGCTACTCTAAGCTAAATCAAGCCGAGCCAAGCAGAGGAGAGTGATCGTATAGAAATTTTGCATGCTCCGTTGAACTAAGCTTCGCCTCTCTACCTTATATAATTAAACGCAGAGATCGAAATACAATATGTATTGTACTCCGGTAAGTAAACCACATGCATGTCGTGGTCACGTACGTGTCCTATCATGCTGTGAAGATTCCAAGGTTTCGGCTAACCATCACATTAATCAAGTCATCGGTCGACTAAGACGTAGCACTACTACTGATCTAGTCTGATTAAGTAATTAAGGTTCGAGCACTTGCAGCTGGCAACTTTTCAGTTAACGGGATGCATGATTAATCACCTTGGCCATTAATGACTAATTCTTGATCGAATATTCTTCGGTAGATCAAGTTGTATAGCCAGTTAATTTCCACTGCATCCTCACATGACAGACAACACGTGCATGTTCCTGCCTTCTGTGATGTATCTGACTGTACATACACGCGATGGCAAGAGGACATACGTACGGGTCCGAGATCGAGATGCATGTATGTGTACTGGTTCTCCTCAAAGAGATCGATTCCACGCAAGCAATAAGCCAATAATGGAGTACGCCGTCGTGGTACTTGAGAGAGATAAGAAAATGGTTAGGCACGAGTGGACGAGCCCTGACGCGAAAGGCGGCCGCGCTGAGTCACGGCCGATGAGTGTTCACGCGATCACGCTTGCTCCGCGCTCGAACTGGAGATAGATGTCGGCGTCGCCGATTATACAATGTTTTGCCCGGTACGATTTTGTTTTTGACGAAAGTACATGCTTAGCTAGCGAGTGGTGGCGTGCATGAGTTCTTGCACCATGTGTTGGCGACCGAAATAGAGCTGCAGAGAAGACAATGGTACTCGGATCAGACACACATACGACTATATATATTATTCCCTCCGTCCCAAAAAGTATGTCATAGATTTGTGTAAATTTGAATATATTTATATATTAAATCATGTCTAGATACATTCAAATATAGATAAATACTCCCTCCGTTCCATAATATAAGATGGTTTAGCATTTCTCTTTCCATCCGTATCTAGACATGTTTTACTATAAGGTTAGATCCGGATGGAAAGATAAATGTTAAAACATCTTATATTTTGATACGAAGGAAGTATGTGACATCTTTTTTAGGACAGAGTAAGTAGTATATATATATTTTCAAGCAGAGTTCTTGGCCGCATGTTAATGAAATGCAATATGCATAGACTTTTTTTTCTATTTTGCGCTGGCTTGTTTATGCAACCATGTTATGTGACTTTTGAGATGTACTGTATTTGAGACAAGTAACTTTGCAATAAAATTGTGTGAATCAGGCCGGGATATCCCTTCACACAAAAAAAAAGTATGTACACCGAAGGATGTAGAAGAACATAGCTAAGGGTATGCGCCTCTTGACTACTGACACTGAGTTTGATCGATCTAATTGCCCGGATGGTTAATTAATTTCAGTTTGCCCATGCGTTTGGCTTGCTTCACCGTGTTCCTGCAACAGCGACGGGGACGAAATTACGCGCGAAACCAAGCTTGGAAAATGGACGAAAGTGAGAACCGAACCTGCAATCGTCTCTTATCTGCAGTTAATTCCGACGAGAATTTCAGGCACCCTTTACACGCACACCTGATATATTAAACTGACAGAAAAAAACGTCGCCTTCCTCGCCACTTCAGCCACGCACACATGCGTAGCTGGCTTATAAAACCAGGAGCTAGCGAGCCCCCGGGAACGAAGGCCAGCACACCAGCATCACCCACCACCGCACTCGCCTACTCATCTCCGACGAGAAAAAGAAACCGCCACAACTTCAGACGAGGCAGCCAAGCCATGGCGAACCCATCCGTCTCTGACCCAGCCGCGAGCTGCAGGTCCCAGAAGCTCACCTGCCTCTGCTCGCCCACGAACCACCCGGGCTCCTTCCGCTGCAGCCGCCACCGGACACCCCGCGCGCGGCCACTGCCGACCTCCTTCATCATCCGCGCCTCGCAGCAGCAGTCCGCGGCGCCGGGGATCAAGAGCGGCGGCGGGGGAAGCAGGACGACGACGAGCAAGGGGCGGCCCGTCCTGCGCGCGCACCTGCAGCGGCTGCTGGCCAGCCCGCCGCCGTCCTCCGGCGGCCGCTGCCGCGAGTTCAAGCCGCGCCTCTCCAGGCTTGGCCGCCTCGCCGCCGTCAGCTCGTGACGCGGGCCGTCTGCTCTGCTTCGATCGTAGCTGATCAGTAGCGCTGGACAGTGCGCCTCTATTTAGCGCGCACGCACTGACGCGCCTTGGCTAGCAACTAGCTTAGGACCGGGTACTGCACTACTGTTCTGGAATCAAATGTTTTGTTAGTATGGTGTTGATAATTCCTACCGAATCTGAACATGCATCTTGTAAGTTTTCCCCAAAGAAGAATGAAAACGGAGCATTTTGTGTTGATCTATCTACCTGCTGAGCTGCATCTTTTGTGTTGTTCTGAGGATTCTACTGCTGGATGTGAAACGTACAACTTCTCGGTTTCATTTTACAGCAGGAATTCTCACTGCTTGGTCCGTGCCTTCCAGAATCGAGATGAGATCATCTCTTGCTCGTGTTAATTCCGTTTTAGAAATCTATTGTTTCTTCTTCTACAAAATTCATGTTTCTCCCTGCAAAAAAATATCTTATCTTTGATGCGTTAGCACCCGGGATTATACTTTTGCTTTGCTTAAGCTCCACGGAGATGCAGGCAAGTTCACTCACGGTCACGGGACGCCCATGGGACCGAACTGATCGGAAAGCAACGTTCTTTCTGTGTTGTTGTTCGCGTGTGGGGCTGTGCCTTGTGTGCGTGTTAGCTTCAGTTTGTTTACTACTTTTTTACATGCTTCAGTTTGTTTACTAGTCGGGCCTGAAGTTTCCAAAGGATCTTGCCCGCTTTAATTAGTTATTATGATCAGGTTAACTTTCTCCACATCTTCCACTGGCTTGAGCAAACGCGGTGTACACACTGCTAGATATTCTGGTTACCTTTATTCTACGATCGCTTCTCCACTAAGTCTTCCAAGTTCCAAGTGAGCTCCAAAAACTTGTTGAATCGAATCACAACCATCGTTTTGGGTCGAATTAATAGAATTCATTTAGAGATTCCAAACCAATGTGTTTGGCTATCATAAAATTGGAAAGGTCATTTCAATTACAATTCCAACATGCTAAGTCAATTATTGTCCATAACTCGACAATTTCCAAAAAAAAAAAACATTTCGTTTCAGAAATCCTTGGCAACAAAACACGATTTTTAGCTTGAAATTTCAAATTGGACAAATGAAATGATGGTATCGATGTCCTCTTATCCCATGAAATGAAATGAGGTGTAGCGTGCCAATCAAACTCTTAGAGAAAGTGGAAAATATGTTCCATCACAGTAGAGGAAAAGAAAAATGAAATCTTCGTCTAAGGAAAGGTAAAAACGAGACGAGAAACCTTATTCCAATTCTATCTATCTAGGAGTCCGTGAGGATGAATGTTAGAGGTTGAGACATGGGAATCTGCTTTGGTGCAAGCATAGAAGAGGACACCGGGGAAAGCACCGCTGCTAGCATGTAATGAGCTCACACCACCATTGCGTTACGATGGGCCCAGCAGTGGCAGACTTTGAGCCAGCAACCTGTGGGGGCCGCCAAATGTAGGTCCCCTCATCCTCGCTGTTGTAGGAGGTGGTCGATCTTCTGCAGCGGTGGGACTCCTTCTCGCGCTCGTGATTTCTAGTCTCTCGCTATAATTTCACATATAGTTTCTCTGTTGTCCCCTCGCATCTCACCCTCCTCGTCATCGTGGCTCCGGCAGTCTAGTGGTCACATTTGCTCAGCCCGTCTCTAAGCTCAAAACCAGTTATTTGACTTCCGCAGTTAGACCAGGCAATGAAAGTGCTCTGCATTGTTCCCTTTCTAGAGGTGACGCTCTTTGAGAATCTTCCCAGCAGTCCGATGGTGTCAATGGTGGTGTTAATTGTTCATGCTAATGTGAATTGTTGATCCCTTATGTGTAGCCATTTTTTTACTTTCCTTGGTATAGTGTGCGAATGTCTCGACTAACTCTTGACGTCACGTTATTACTGAGTAATGGGTACCAAATTGATATTAAAATATTTTTATTATCCAAACTATCTACAACACTCTGTTTTGCACGCCTGCTTACTCCGTTCTATATTTACGAAGACAGTAAAAAAGCAGGGGCTCTACTGTCTTTGGACTTTGATTAATTTGAAACTGGGCCCTGAATGTCTTATATGTAAGAACATTTCAGTTCTACTAGAGCCAAATACTCTGAATCAGATGCGCCATATGGGCGCATTGCAGTTACTGTTCTGTTGTTTCCACATGCCACGAAATTCCACTTGTCACCGTATTAAATCGGACGTTACCTACAAAGTCCAAAGTTGAGACAACAACTTCAAGTCGGTTGACATTGCCCTGCCTGCAGGCTAAGCCATAATGTAGGTCACAAGTCCGGTCTCCAAGTCCTGGACCCTGATTCCCTGAGCCCGAGGGAAATGGACTTCACCACGCTGCAAATTTATTAATTTGAACCAGTTTACACACAAGTCCGCAGGTCAGAGTCAAGAGTGGCCACGACGGGGACATGCCAGTGCACACCAGTAGCGCGAAAGTCAATCTCCTAAACCCCCGATCTCCAAACAAGATCTAATCAGAGCACGATACTCTAGTAGTAGGAAGAACAACCGAAAAGTAGTGATGATATATAAGTAATTCACAACGAATCGAATCCTCATCATCTTCCCGCTTCATGCGGTGCGGTTGTCCGGCGGCAGCATCAATCCCATACGAATACAGTAATAATTAACTTGTTTTGCTTAACTGATCCAGGTCATCGTCTCGCCATGGCTAGCTACTTCGCATGAGACGGAGTCTCCGGCCGCGCACATGGCGCTTGCGCACCTCGGCGGCGCCGCCTGTTTTTGGTATTCCGTTGCCTCCGGCGCAGGCCGTTTACTTGACTGTGTGTGTATGAAAAGTGAAAACAGAAGAGGTCGCGCTTCAATTAAGGCTGAGCCTTTTCCTCCCGGCTCCGTCGCACTCGCGTCCTCCTCTCCTACCGACGAAGCTCGGATCCATGCCGAAACATTGGAATAGAAAAAACGTACGTACTACCATGACCCGGTGTAGTCCAGGCTCCGTGTACAACGGGCTAGTAATTGAGTGTGTACTGTGATCATACGTGCCCTGGCGAGCGGGCAACCTTCGTGGCTAAGAGACCTACGTACGTGAATGCCGAGTACGTGTATGCGAAGTTTAATTTATTTGCTCAGTTTCGTCTCGAGTAGTACGGAGCAGGTACGTGGTTTGGGCACGTCGTGATCATGTTATTCTGACACGGCCGACGTCAAGTGTTTGGCCTGCTTGCGCATCGTCAACTCTTTGACGTTCCAGAGCATTTCTCGTTAGCCAAAGCCGGTTCTATATTTTAAGATAATACGTACCTTGTACGGAGGAGTATAAAGAAAAATGAGAATATGAAGTTATCAACATGCCATAAAAGTCCACAGTTCCCGAGTGCGGACGAACAGTGCCCGGGCACCCCTACACCTTTTTTTTCTCGCGAAATTCAAAAAATAGTAAAACATGAGAAAAAAATTTGGAAAAAATTGGGTGCATATGTATACAAGTTCTTCACACGCGTGAATTATTTCAGAATAAAATGACATTCTATGCGCTCTCTGCAAAAAAGACAAATGTTGTCTTTTTGCAGAGAGCGCATAGAATGTCATTTTATTCTGAAATAATTCACGCGTGTGAAGAACTCATTTGTCTTTTTGCAGAGAGCGCATAGAATGTCATTTTATTCTGAAATAATTCACGCGTGTGAAGAACTTGTATACATATGTACCCAATTTTTTTTCGAATTTTTCATATAGTTTTACTATTTTTTGAATTTCGCGAAATGCGAGGGAATGCGAGGGTGCAGGTGAGCTCGGGCTCAACTCCGAGTTTCCCACAGTTCCCACATTATTTTGTTCTCTCGAAAACAGAAGCCATAGAAGGTCAGAAGTTTAGGCCGCATCTTGTTTGGCAACGCCCTGCCTATACAGGCTAGCCATGACAGCTCCAACTCCTCCCCTAGTAACTAATTATTCGGTCGCCGAGCCCGAGACCCTGAGCACGAGGGAAGGAAAATGGACTTTGTGTCGCACACATGGAACCAAGTACAGTACGTACACATGCTATGTAGCCTGCTTGCTAGAACATGTACGGAGTCGTACTTCAAAAAAAAATCAAAAATACAGTAAGTCGAAGCAAACACTGACGGCGACATGCCATCGCTGCACTGCGCGCTATCGAGAGGTCGAAACTCTGGCGGCGGCATGCAGAGTTTTCAAGCGCACAACATGTTCACCCGAATGGACTCCGTCGCCGGCGGCGCGCGAGCCCGGTCGGTCGGTTTGCCTCCGGCGCAGGCCGTTTACCTTTCGGCCCCGTCTGTCTGATCGTAACGCGATCCAGAGGCGGAGCTGGTATAGAACCATTGGGTTCACATGAACCCAATAAAATCCATCAAACCTTCACTAAACTATAGTGTGATATTGCTAATTATTGGAATACTACACTATAATAACAAGAGATGAACCCAATGGTTTTTTGCACTAGCTTCGCCAGTCTCGATCGTGTCTGCCTGTCTCGGGAGTCGGGACATTGGGATAAACGCAGCAGTGATCGAGGACGTGGCACACTGCATCCTGCAGTGCAGGTTCCGTGCTAGGCAGGCTCCGAGTGTGCGCTGACTCGACCCTGCCCTGCTGCGTCGGCAATGAACTTCATTATTCATAGTACCTGAGGAGAACCGTCCAGCTTTGGGCTTTCCCTCAAAAGTGCCTAGTCACACACATTTGGGCGATCGACTCCACTTGACCTGTTTGTGATATTTCTGGTTGGCAAAAATCATGTTCTCGTGATATTTGACGTGTTTTGTGTGTAATTAGTGCTAGCAACTCGTCAGATATTTAACAAGATCGTTAAAGTTAACTACTACGGTCAACCATCAGCAACTCTCCACTTGGTGTTTTGCTTAGCTGCTGTTCAACGCATCTGAGCTGCTACTACTACTATAGCACTAGTGTAGTGTAGTAGTGTGACACCGGATTTGGTAGAGTGGCGCCAACAGGTGATCCGTTCCGTAGTATTGGTGTGATGAGCGGCAACTGATTTCCTTCCGGCGAACAAAACAGAACCGAATAAATATCGCCTTCGACAACTACCAAGAAGCAGGTGCAGATGCACGGCCAGCTGTGCCTTTGCGCGCCCACGTACCACGCAGCTAACGAACAGAACAGCAAAAATATCACGAGCATGAACAGGAAAAACCCTCGGTCAGTCCGCATCATGAGATTTTACAGCAATTTCTTGGGGATTTTCTCCCGTGTTCTAACCAAGTTGCTGGTGTCGCGTGACGGGAGGAAGCTAGCGACGGCGAGACGCCACCGATCGCGGTGTTTATCCGAAACCGAAACAGGGGCGGGAAGGTCGCCACACTCCAGAAACCGAAACCGAAGCAGAAAGTTGTTGGTTTCTAGCAACAAACAGACAATCATCAATCCATGGTGGATAAGCCGAAACAAACAGATGCATGTATCCAAATGTCTCCACATGTATATATCCAAAAAGAACACAAAGGGCCTTATACACATCGGATCGGACAAGACGACGGCGAACTCTGCTATGTGCTATCTATGTACAAGAACGGGCTGACCACGGCCGGACAGACTGGATCAAAACTCCAGTCTTCCCCCGGCCCGATCGATCCCCACCGGCTAATTACATACAGCGGTGAAATTATTCGGGGAATTCCTCCCCCCGATTTCTTTCCTATGCACACAGTATGTACAACTAGTATGTGCTGCTACGGCATGTCGACGGGTTTGGTTGGTTCACTGGCGGTTGTCGCCGGCGAAGGAGACGGCGGAGAGGCGGCTGGGCCGGGGCCGGAACGACCTGGCGCGCCTCCGGTTCTGCGACTGCGGGGGCTGCGCGAGCGCCCTCCGGGCCCACGTCCCGCTCTCCACGGCGCCGCCGAGCCGCACCAGCGGGCTGCCCACGCGCTTCGCGCCCAGCCTGCCGCCGATGGAGACAGTGGACGGCGCGGAAGGAGGAGAGACGGGCTTGCTGTTGCTGGCCGCTGCCTCCTGCTTGCGCTCCTTGTGGAGGCTGCACCGGAACGAGCCGGGGTGGTTCGTCGGGGAGCACATGCAGGGGCGACAGCCCTTGACGGTGGCGGACGACGCCGACGAGACGCTGACGGACTTGCCCGGCGAGCGGGCGGCGCTGCCGCCGGCGAGCTTGACGCGGGTGGGCGAGGAGGAGCGGTAGTTGGGAATCGATAGGACCGGGCCGCTGTGCCTACTCGCAGCTGCAATCGCCATGAGAGATCGGAGAGCGCGAGCAAGAAAGCAGTTGGGTTTGGAATTGGAGGATTTGGTGGTTGCCTGGTGCGTGGTGCACTGGTGCTTTGTGGGGGCTGCGAGTAAACTCAGAAGGAAGCCGGTTTGGAGTGATTTATAGAGCATTCGGGGGGCATTTCCGTAATTTCAAATGTGGTGGTGGTGGGTAGCAATGTTTGTTTTCAAAAATATCTGAACACCACCGTATTTTAGCTCATAGACACAATATACCATGGTTTTGACACAACACAGTATTTCGGAGTATTAAAAATTTAGATATCCTTTTGAATTATAAACTCGCACGCGGAACGATCACTTTCAAAACCTCGGCCAGTTCTAAGACCTAGAAAAAACGATATTTAAGCATTAATTTGTTAAATAAACTATGTTCGGTATGAATAAAGATATTATTCTCTAAAATCATGGACTCTCCCCGCTCATCGGGGGTGAACAAAGAAACCGTTGAGAATATTTAAATTTCAGAAAAACAAACTATGTATTTAAAATAAACCTATCATGCGCGGGGAAGTTTCGTGAATAAAAGATGCATGTCGTGTCCTAACTATAATTTACAACCAATGCTCTAACATGATAATTTTAAGCACCAATATTTTTTCACACAAACACAAAAATGTATCCTTTTTTTTCATGACCTTTTTGTCTACACATAGAACATGCACATTGACATGTCTAAAGCTTTTCAGAATTTCACATGGAAAAGAACATTTATTCCTCCCAAAACCTTTATTTTTAAATTCTGCCATATGTTCTTGGAGTGAATTTGCATATCGCGTTACTTCCCTAGGACACATTTCTGTAGTTTTTCCCAATCGTGTCGGAATTGGCAAGCAAGAAGCACAATATCATAAGGATCTCTAGGTCTAATCTTTTGAAGAAAAAAAAACGATTTCTTCCTCATTTTCCACAAGCCCAACACATTGCAACAGTCACAACCTTAACTACTTTTCTGTCTATCTGAGAAAAAGATAGCGAAATATTGCTGATACAAAATTGTAAGAGAAGTTGGCATGCTTTTTCAAATTCATAGCCACACCAGCAACATTCCAAAGAATATTTAGCCGAAGGACAACCAAAGAATGAATGCTCTTGTGATTAAGGGGAATTACAAAATTCACAAAATATCAAAACCTCTCCAACCTTTCTTCTATTAGTTATCCCTCTAGTCGGTACCATATTTTAATCACTAGCCGGCAAAAGAATTTAACACGTAAAGTTTGTAAATGTGTGTGATGCAAGTTGCTCTGGAAGTTTCTAGATAAAACTCCAAAATTAAAATCCAACATACAAGACAAAAAAAAAAAAGCACGGTGGGTGCAAACCAATGCTAGCGGAGCAAAATGTTCTATTCATGGCTAATTGTGGCTTTAAGTGGAAATTTAATTAATCAAAGTTTACATGTCGACGGGTCGTTAGCTTTAATTCTGTTTTGCCTCCGACCCACCACTCGATCGGCGCGATTAATCTGAAATATCTAAATCGAACGGCAGGAACAGCCGGCGACGATCGATGCATGCTTACCCTGCGTGTCGCCGTCACGCCGTCGTCTCGGCCGGGGTTAGATATTACTCCCTCCGTTCCATAATATAAGTCTTTTTAGCATTTCTCTTTCCATCCGTATTTAGACATATTTTAGTGTAAGATTGATTTGAACATTACACTAAAACATGTCTAGATACGGATGGAAAGAGAAATGTTAAAAATGATTACATTATAGAACAGGGGTAATACTGTCTCGGCCGGAATCGAGTAGTAAAATTCAGATCTTTCGAAATTAGTTGATGTCACTAAGAAATTAGTTGATGCCACTAAAAACGTGGACGGCAATGCTAGGTCATAACGATCATCCGGATTTTTATCCGTGTCGCACTCGTAGCTTGAATCGGAATAAATGAATTTAAAACTATATAGTAGGTAGTATGTACAGTAGTATATTGTTGCAACTCGTCCTCGTACGTGACATATTTGTGTGGAAGCGAGGAGTGGAATACTGCTAGTGGTTGCGCGGAGGTGGCCGGGTAAATGATGCATACATGTGGGCTGTTTCTTAGAAATAGTTAGGGCAGAAGGGCAGAAAGAATTTAACACGTAAAGTTTGTAAATGTGTGTGATGCAAGTTGCTTTGGAAGTTTCTAGATAAAACTCCAAAACTAAAATCCAACATACAAGACAAAAAAAAAGCACGGTGGGTGCAAACCAATGCTAGCGGAGCAAATGTTCTATTCATGGCTAATTGTGGCTTTCAGTGGAAATTTAATTAATCGAAGTTTACATGCATGTCGACATGTCGTTGGCTTTGCTGAATTCTGTTTTGCCTCCGACCCACCACTCGATCGGCCGGCGCGATTAATCTAAAATACCCTCGCAAATCGATCGGCAGGAACGCCGGCGACGATCGGTGCATGCTTACCCTGCGTGTCGCCGTCACGCCGTCGTCTCGGCCGGGGTAAGATAATACTGTCTCGACTGGGATCAAGTAGTAAAATTCGGATCTTTCGAAATTACTCCCTCCGATAAAAAATATCGTCCACTTAATACAAAGTTTCTACTAACTTAGTACAAAATAAACGACACCTTTTATAGATTTGAGAGAGTAGTTGATGTCACTAATAAATTAGTTGATGCCACTAAGAACGTGGACGGCAATGCTAGGTTATAACGATCATCCGGATTTTTATCCGCGTCGCACTCATAGTTTGAATCGGAATAAATGAATTTAAAACTATATAGTAGGTTGTAGTATATTGTTGTAACTCGTACTCGTACGTTGTAATAGCCCCAGTTTGGTACTGAAAATATGAATAATTTTTCTACTTTTTCATCTCATGTTTGCATCATGGCATGCATTTGAAATTGCTAATTCTAACAAGCAACACTTGAAAACAATTAAAAAGGGGAAGCCAAACCCTCCCCCAAATCTTTCCAACCCAAGGCATGGCTCAACTTGGCAAAACAAATTATTTTGAACTTCCAAATGTCCAGGAAGTTCCAAGTTTACATTTATAAACTTTTTGGCAGAAGTAAATTCTTATCAAACAAAGAAATAAATTTGAGAATTCAAATAGGTGCAAATCATTTACTATTTTTGAAACCAGGTTAAACCTGTCAAAAATTCAAAATAAAAATATGGGGAGCTTCCTTATAATATTATAAGCCACCATTAATATTTTCATAAATTATGGAATTGTTTAAGTACCCCAAGTCAATGAATTTGGAAATTATCAAAAATGACCGTGTTTAAACACTATGAACGAATGTTGATCAAAACATTATATTTTGGAGCACAAATTTTTGTGGAGCTTCTAAATGTTATGTGGAGCCTACTTGAATTTTTGCAGAATTTTAAAAAGGGTTTAAGTGCCTCAACTTAAATTCCTAAAATCCTGTTGGACCAAAATGTAATAAAACAAAACATGCAGGCAGGGGGCTTCCTGCAATTTTTTCTTCTTCTTCCTCCTCCTGTAGCGACCGGCCGAACTCGTTCGTCCATGTCGCTCACGCGCATCGCCGCCCGAACCCGCCCTGTTGCCATGCCGCCCTGCTCCCTGGTTGCTAAGAACGGGACGCCCACCTGCTCCCCTACCCATTTCCCCACCTGCTCCCTCTCCTTCTCGCTCCCGTTCTCCCTCCCGAGCTCCACCATTGCCGCCGCTCGCCTCCGCACACCGCCGTCGCCTGGAGCCGTCCCGAGCCAATCGAAGACAGTAGGAAGCACCGCCGTGACCTCTTCTCCCTCCACGTCCAAGGAATCGGCGAAGGGCGTCAGGAATCGACGTCGTTGTCCTCGTTTTCGTCCGCGTCGGCCGAGCTCCGCCGAGCTAAATCGCCGCCGACTCCGTCCCTCTCCGGCCTCACCGACCACGCCAACGTGCTCCTGGTGAGCTCCGCGTTCCCCTGGACCTCCTCCCGCTCCCCCTCTCCCTCTCATCGCGGCTTGACGTCGCCGCCGTGCGCCCGGCCCGGGCCGGCCAAGAGGCCGGCAGGCTCGGGTGTGAGCCCGGCCTGGGAACCGCCCCGGCCGGCAGCCTCGGGTGGGTGCCCGGCCTGGGCACAGGTCTGGGCCGGCCAAAAGGCCGGCTTTCTCGGGTGCTTGCCCGGCCTGTGGGCCGGCCTGTCCGGTGTGGAGGCCGGCCTAACAGTTTAAAAATAATAATAATAAAATAAAATAAAAATGATAACTAATTAAATATTGTTTCAAATTTAGCAAATGATATACCAAATTGTTCAGAAATACAAACTCTACATGTTAGTATCATTGTACTGGTCTTTTGAAACTATATTCTTGCTGTTTATTAAGAATTATTAAAATGGCAAAAATAATAATAATATTGGGAAAAATCATAACTTGATGAATAATTACCCAAAAATTGTGAATAAAATATCAAAGTGCTCAGCATGAAAAATGCTATCTAATCATGCTAATATCACATCATGAAAACAACTTTTACTTTGGTGTGATTCTTTAAATGATTAAAAGAATTAAATTCAAATAATCATTTAATTCACTATTTAATCATAGATAATTGGAAAATCACAAACGAGGTACTAGAACGATCAGAAGAACAATACCTATCTATTCATGTCATGTTCATGCATATTTAAGCCACTTTTAGTAATGTAATAATTTGTAAACAATGTGCTCACTAAGTAAAATATGGGGTTGCTTCCAAATTATATGATGATATCATTGCATAAAATTGACATGTCATCATGATTGTGCATTGCACCTTGTATTCGTGTTATTTATTTGTTATTCTGTGATTGTTTGGGTATCGATAGATTCAGGAGTCAAGGGTTCCCCTACCTACCCCGACGATCCGTACTACACGCCCCGTCAGCAAGGCAAGAGATAACCTAACCTTCTTGGCATCTAGCATCCTATTGTTTTATACAATTATTTTATCCACCAGAATATTGCATTCAATTCCGATGACAACTTTTGGTCAAGACATAGAATATCGTATGATTGCATGTTCCCTAAACCATTACATGTTTCCCTCCTATGAACCCTAGGTTTGATGTGTTGGCCTGAAGTAGAGAGTATAACTGTTGTATATATGCTTAGCCATGCTTAGTCGAATACTTAATTGTCCGGTGATTATTTCTATTAATTATGATTGTTGATGGAATGTTCGGACATGGTGAATGCTGATGGTTTCTTAATTTAAAATGTATAAAAGGCTTGGATGAGTTGCCATCGGGGATGGTGTTTTGCCTCATTCTTGCCCCTAGGTGCGAGTTCTTTACCTCTTGAACCAAGACGAGCGTGCTTCCATTGGCGGGGACATATGGAATCCTCTCTAACTGAATAACTTGTGCGGACGTATCCAAGGGTCCTCTAGTTTGCACTTTCCATTTGCGGGTGAGTTGTAGATGGACGAAGGCGCGATGAAGAGGGTGTGTGGTGTTAGGGTTAGGTGATGGGGGCAAGGGCTGAAATAGGCTGGATAAACTTGTCCTGTTGCCACGATGATCCTTGGATAGTCTCATGCGAGGTAAAGGTTTAACCACGCCCACTTGCCAGCTTTCCCCGGAAGAGAGCTAACCAGGCGAGCCGGACGGTACCAATGGGTAAATTAGTACATCCCTGTGGGGTTTAATCTTTTCGAAAAGTCGTGTCCGCGGTTATGTACGACTTGGGAATGTACGATAAGATCATAGTGAACCTGAACATAGTTACTAAAATTTGGCAACTAGAGGTTGCAACTCAACGTGTGGAAAAATGTTCATTTCCTCGAGGGTGATTCGAGGGAGTGACTTAGTGGAGATGAGTGGTGAGAAATGGCTACTATGGGTTCAAGGTTAACCGGAGAAAGAAAGTCTACTATCTTACCCCTTTATGAAAAACCTTCTAATTAGTCGATGCCATGAGTCGTTTATGTCTTTACAAATGAAAACTAGCTTTATGCAAAACAACCATTATACAGGTTTAGAGCCATGTCATCATTGGGCCTATATCGCCCTACTAAACTTGCGAGTACGTCGTACTCAGTCTCTCTTTGTTGAATATTAATTGTTTCAGAGGAGGACGTCACCGAGCAGGCAGGTGGGTTCTTCGTTGACATCGACGAGTAGTCTGGGGTTCCCAGGTGGCAGCTTGGGACGTCGTGGAACAAGCTGGCTGGGATGTTTATCTGTAGGCCTTTTAGGCCCTATTTTGGATCTTGTTGTTTAGACAACATATTTTGGCTTCCGCTTGTTGTACTGATGGGTCTGTGATCCCTGTTGTGTAATTTGTATCCTTCTCGTCATATGAGTTGTTACATGATCTCTTTGTGTCGTAGAGTCTGTGATATGCCAGTTGTTCCACAAGTCTTGATCTCTTTATTATACATTGATAGCTATGCCAGTGTTTATGGCATGATCGAGGTGTTGCGTGGGAGCGGTAACCCCATACCCTTTGATTGTGTAGCATAGCCTGTGGGTTACATATCCTCTCTGTATAATTCCGGGGTCGGGGCATTACATACGTGACATACACTACAGGAACGGATGGCTATGCCGACGGCACAGGCTAATTTGCCGTCGGCATAGCTTGTGCCGACGGTGGCCGTCTGCGGTTACCCAGCACACCACTGCATAGTGTAGTGAGCAAGTCGTTGACATAATACACACAGAAGGACCTATCCATAAACATTACATCCCTCAGAGTGGTACAACAAAAACATACCAGGTCTAAGGTAACACTATAGGATTACAGCAATATTCAATACAAAATCTCGAGAACCTTCTCGATACATAGAGGATAGCCTCGTGCAAATGAAATCCAGAGAAGAGCCAATTCGTAGCACTAAGCGGGAGATTAACTCTAGCTCTAATTCCTAATCCACTACTGCTGTTGTCACAGCCTTAATCTACTCTATCTGGAGTATCTTTAACCAAGATAGGACCCGTCCTTCCATTCGACGTTGACTCCTCCATTGTCATTGTTGTCGCCGATCGTCCGTTGTTGAAGTTGACTGATGGCTCCAAAAATCTAAGCAGGGGGTCAAAAGGGAAAGGGTGAGTAACCAGCGTTACCCAGCAAGTTCATTATGTATAGTGGGAAGTTTGATGCACTAGCTACAACTTTAGACTCCAGGGAGCCTTAAGCTTAATGCAAGATTTTTATAAACATTTCTTCAAGAGGTAGCTTTTATTCTGAAAACTATGCCCGGCATCCTTCACAGGGCTAGAACTTTCATGGAGTTCCTTTCCTGCAGCGTTCGCAGCTCCTTCCCGGAACAGGGAGTAACATGTTACAATTTTTTACACTCTGCAGAGGTGCGTTACTTTACCCATAAGAGATCAAGACTTTGTTGCCAACCAGGCGTACTTTCCTATCCACACTCTTTTTGGTGTGGGGCCCAGTTTTTGATGCAAGTCATTCACCGTGCTTCTCCGCACAACGCATGCCCACCCAATTCATGCACAGCAGAATCACCCCTGATAATCTACCCCGTCAGGTAGAACTATCTAGGCATCCCCTTGCAGACTAACTCATGCGCAGGAAGGAGGGGAAATGATTGGTGGCAACACCTCCCGAAGATGGTCGCCGGAGCGGCAGTGGCGACGACGCGCGGCGGCGGCGCACGGCGGCCGACAGCGGATCATTGACTCGGGACGCAATTGATGAAATAGATAGAGGCAAACGGAAAAGGAGCTCACCCCGAGGTTGCCGGACAAGATCTAGGCGTCGGGGAAGAAACGGCGGCGACAGAATCTTGGTCTACGATGGCGGCGGGCATTCGGTACGTCGATCGCGTTCTCCGTCTTCAGACCACCCCAGCACGAGCGCGACACATCGGGATGCAGAGGACGACAGGGCGGATCTGAAGGACAAGGTTTTGGAGCGTGGCACAACTTCGTTTGCCGGCGATTTGAGGGCCATGGCGGAGGCTGTACGGTTAGGGTTAGGGTTTTGGTTGCTTTCGAGAGAGAGGAAGAAAGAAAGGAGAGCGAGCGAGAGAGTGAGTGAGAAGAGAAGGCGAGATGCGGACGTCTCCGATGTTCTTATCCTCGACGACAAGCAGGCAAGCAGGAGGTGGCACGGCGGCGGTCGCTGTCGTCCTTCTAGGCGGAAGAGAAGAAGAAAGAAAATAAAGAAAAGATTTTTCTGAAAAACCCCCTGGGCTTTCTTGTAATTACCGAATCTTTTAAAACAGAGACTTCATATATTTTTTTAGGGCTTTTAGAATGCTTAAAAATCATGTAAAAAATTCATGATGACTCCTAATATTATAGAGAAGCTCCAAATATTTTAATTTTGAATTTTTTGAAACACCTTTGTCACATTTTAAAATAGAGAGATGTTTTGGTCATATAAATGTGTTCACATTTATTTTTGATACAACCAAGTTCTTGAGTTCAAAAGCAATACATGCCATGAACTTGATAAATTATTTAACATTTATTACAGAGTTGGAATGTCATACCAACTGTGTGTGGTGGTGAGGTATTATGCTAGCTTTGCTTGCGAATTTATTATTCACTGATGAATATATTTTCTGAGATTTGTGCCCATGTGTGTATCTGTTGAGCTAGGTATTTTGCTTGTGGACAACTCTCCTAGGAGGCAAGCCTATCCCTCTTGTGTTTGATATAACCCTCTTGTAGAATTCATACTTGGACATGCCAAGTAGCTTTTGTTATTAGATGACTTGTGGCTTTTATCTTATGTGGACCTTAAATTATAAGGGTAGTGATGACCGATTGGCTTTGCAATATTCCTATTTGTGGTCTTTATCATTTGGTTGATTTTCTTCTTTGGAAATTAATTCCATTAGATAAATATTCTTATATGGCTTTCTTAGTTAAGCACTTGATTAGATTAAGAGATTGATAATTTGACTTCTTGATAAATGAGTCAATGTTGCCTTTTGTCCCTTCTCTTGTATGAATCAAATGTTGCTCCTCATCCTTGTTGCCTACTTGACTCCAGATGATCCAGCTGATCCAAGTCTGATCCATAATCCTTTGTTGCCTTTGAATTAATATAGATCCCTCTAGTCCACATTTGGATGTTAGGGCAAGTTCCTAATATCCATTGGCTAAGTTCCATAATTAAGTTGCCTCACCCTTGTGGTGAAGGCAAACATTTTGATCACAAGGAACTTTGTTTTGAACCTTATTTATTTTATTTGACATTCAATTGCTTTTATGTATACAAAAGAAATCTGTTAACAAGGTAGCTGATCTTGTTACCAAACTACTTCTATATAACACACAAAGCCTTTGAATCTCATCCCAAGTTTCTTTCTTATATGTTTTGTCTTGCAGGAATGAGTTTGGGAAGATTTGAAGATAAGAAGCTAAAATCAGATGAGAAGATCAAGTTTAGTTTAAGAATATAAGATTACTTAAGCCTTTGTAATTACCTTAATGCTTGGGGGCAATGTAAGGACAATGTTTTATTATACTCAACCAATTAAAGTATTTACTTTGTCTTAATAACTCTTTATATTATGAAAGGTGTTAACACAAATTTTAATTTCGTATTTATTTATGAGTTGCTTGCTTAATTATATAAGCATGTATAACTTTATTATTCATTTTGAATAAGTTTTCCAATTGAATATCATTTGTATATTCAAATTGGATCCGAATTCCCTCAACGAGTGAAATGCCTAGAGGTCATGTCGAGATTTATCACATTCACCTAGAATGAGCTAAACCATAATTCATTAAGGTGAATGAACACTGATCCCTCTAGGGTTTTATTTTGTGAAAAAATTATTCGGGTTTTCAGATGCATGCATGCAGATGCACAAAATCCTACTTCTACCCTTCGTTGGTTGCTAAATGCTGGGACATTACAGTCTTCCCCCCTTAACAAAAACTTCGTCCCGAAGTTTCAGCTCCTCTCACGTAGAGATAAGTAGAAAGAATTTCTGCTGATATTGATTCACTCAAATTCCCTTCTGACGTGGACGCAGATATTGGTGATCCTTTGTCCCACATACTTCTCTACATCTTCCCTTGGTCCATACTATCCATATGTCAACTTTCATCTAATATTGGTTAACTTCTGATGATTCTATTACTCCTTCATGTTTCTTTGAATCATCTAATTCCGACTCCTCGCATTTCCATGGCTTTATAGCCCCCTGTCTAAGATCTTCATCTACATCCTTATACGACCTTCCGATATGTCTGTTGGTTCACTTCCCAATAATCCCGAGACTAACAAGACTTTATTTCTGATGGTAAACTATTGGCTTTAGTTTCAGAACCTCTGGGTTAACTGTTCTTTCCAGCTTTATAGAACATCATCCATAGAGACTTGGTACTACTTCGACCTTGTCTTCATCATCGTATTCCCTTCTAACTACATGTCTTCTCCATCAAGTACTAACCACATATATAATTCCCTTTCCTCCTTGAAGTTTCCTAAGTCTTCCTCAGTTCTGGAGTCCGGTTAGGCGAACTTCCTTCCGTCAGCTCTAATCCATCGAGCTTTATTCAGTCAACTCTATTTAGTCGAGCTTCATAACTCACCTTTTTGCTCAAATCTTAGTATACCTACCTAATGGTCTCACGAAGAACATAGGTATATATCCAAAATATTGCAAATCCCTAGTGTTGTCCTCACTTTTTCTATTAAGTAAGTACCAAAAATATATTGAACAATTTATATACATGATGAAAAAGATGATATAGATGTCATATTTGGATTCCTCTAATTTTTCTAATCGATTTAGACATTTTATTTGTTAAATTTCGATTTGCGGATTTAAAGATATGAATTATTTCATATTAAATGAAAAATAAATAAAAAACATATCTATGCCGACGGCTTTGCCGTCGGCGTAGCCCAGAATATCTATGCCGACGGCTTTGCCGTCGGTGTAGCCCAGCATACCTATGCCGACGGCTAATCTGAGCAGTCCAACTCGACCCCTATGCCGACGGCCCCGATAAAAAGCCGTCGGCGTAGGCGGTGGCCGTCGGCGTAGCTAGGCATTCCTGTAGTGATATTCGTGTAGCGAGATAGTGGAATACTGCTAGTGGTTGCGCGGAGGTGTCCGGGTAAATGATGCGTACGTGTGGGCTGTTTCTTGGGAATAGTTAGGGCAGAAGGGATAAATTGACGGTATAGTAATTTCCGCGCTCTGGCTGTCACCGGTGTGTCTGCTCACGAGGCTTAGAGCAAGGTTAATAATAGAGCCGGCTGCTGGCTATATGGCATTGCCACGTCATTTATAGTCAGCTTATAGCTAGCACATATAATAGTTGGCTATATGCATGTACTAATTTATCAATGCATGACCCACTACACAAGACGCCTAGAAGCACGTGTTGTAGCTGGCTCTTGCATTAGAGTCCACTTCCATCCTCTCTACTAATATCTCTTCTCTGTGTAAACACAAATATATTATTTTAACCCTTATATCCTGCTGACCGACGTTATTATACTTGCTCTTATACCTGAACACGAAGAAGCTTCTAGCACTCCTCAGTCAGCTTTGAACAGACCGTCGTCTTGTACTACAAATATATGAGGCACAAGTAGTAAAAAGCAATTAAAGGATTACTACATAGCTAGGAAATAAAGATCGTTTCGAATGGGACGATGGACATGTACGTATGGGCTGTAGGTAGTGCGCGATCAAATTACA
This sequence comes from Puccinellia tenuiflora, assembly GCA_012064385.1. Lineage (NCBI taxonomy): Eukaryota > Viridiplantae > Streptophyta > Magnoliopsida > Poales > Poaceae > Puccinellia > Puccinellia tenuiflora. Next base: position 299,606 of record QRDG01000253.1, on the reverse strand, counting down.
CGTAGTGCAAGAGAACAAAAGTACCGCTGCGTGGCGCGATGCGCCCGAAGAACTTAGCTACGTGGCGCTCGCTGGTTATCGATGAGAGAGAGCGCGTGACTAGGACGGAATAACCGCGCGCGCCTCGATCGCCGACCAGTTCCGACGCGTGCTTCTCGATCCGACCGGGACTGGAGGTAATGCAACGGCCAAGCCAGCGACTTGTCCGGCCGTGCTGTATGGGAACTTCCAGTCTCCGTGCCACGTGTACACGCCGGCCCCCCTTGGCCGGTGGCTTCGCACGTCACGGTGTACGTACGTGCTTGTCATGCAAGATCGACCGGTCACCGTGTCAAACTAAGTAGCTTCTGATCCGTTGTGATCAAGTGCGGTGGTGGTGGTCGTCAGCAGATCACGCTGGATCGAGCTTTGGTCGGCCTACGTTCGTTATCTGGGGGAAAATGACTAACATGATCTCCTCCTTTCGAGACGTAACAAGATCTTCTATATGCGGCACAATGCAAAATCTTAAATCTACTGCGTGTTTTCCACCCAACGGGATCTTAATTAATCTGCACGTAGTCCTTATGCCACGATCAACAATAGAATAAACCACATGCGTAGCTACTACTCCGTATATTTCTGGATTCATATATAAAATCTGATTTCAGGGCGCTCGGCTGTTAATCGATGAGTAGACCATCAGGTTCAGGGCACGAACCGCCATGAATGAAAATTTTAATATGGAGCTAGCTAACGACGGCCACGCGAGCTGTTCCGAATCCAAACGACAAGGTTCTATCTAGCCAGGGACAGGAACAAAAACACAACTTGAGAATCACCGGTCGCTGCGGCCAGCGCGGTGGATGAGCTGTCGCGGCCGCGCGTCCAGTTCGCCAGCAGTCGGTGCATGCATGTTGGTATGGTCACTGCAGCACAATGCTGTAATTAAGGCTGTAATTTTCTCGCCAGAGTGGATTAATCCTTCAACTGACTGACGGAGGTTCCGTGGACGGCCTTGTCGATCCAGATCTTCTCGCGAGAGTGGATTAATCCCAACCGAAGAAAGAAAGCGAGAGCGAAACGGGAAATCCAATTCGGCTCATAGGTGTATCTCCATCCACTAACTAAAAAAGAATTTTTGGGATACATATGAACATTCTATGTTCGTATAAAAAAAATCAGAATGAAAAGACATTTTTTTAGCCGTGGAAAAAAGATAAATCTCCGGGTTTTAAAATGACTTTGTACGTAATTTTTTTTGTCTTTCTTATACCGGTCACACAACATGTCTTTTCGATGCGATTTTTTTTTTTGTACAGATAGGCCCGCAAGCGAAAGAGACTGTGCCAGTGCCACGTTCGGTGCACTGAACAGCGCTAGATTTGCACTTCGGTGCATGCATGTTGGTATGGTCACTGCAGCACAATGCTGTAATTAAGGCTGTAATTTTCTCGCCAGAGTGGATTAATCCTTCAACTGACTGACGGAGGTTCCGTGGACGGCCTTGTCGATCCACATCTTCTCGCGAGAGTGGATTAATCCCAACCGAAGAAAGAAAGCGAGAGCGAAACAGGAAATCCAATTCGGCTCATAGGTGTATCTCCATCCACTAACTAAAAAAGAATTTTTGGGATACATATGAACATTCTATGTTCGTATAAAAAAAATCAGAATGAAAGACATTTTTTTTAGCCGTGGAAAAAAGATAAATCTCCGGGTTTTAAAATGACTTTGTACGTAATTTTTTTTGTCTTTCTTATACCGGTCACACAACATGTCTTTTCGATGCGATTTTTTTTTTTGTACAGATAGGCCCGCAAGCGAAAGAGACTGTGCCAGTGCCACGTTCGGTGCACTGAACAGCGCTAGATTTGCACTTCGGTGCATGCATGTTGGTATGGTCACTGCAGCACAATGCTGTAATTTTCTCGCCAGAGTGGATTAATCCTTCAACTGACTGACTGACGGAGGTTCCGTGGACGGCCTTGTCGATCCAGATCTTCTCGCGAGAGTGGATTAATCCCAACCGAAGAAAGAAAGCGAGAGCGAAACGGGAAATCCAATTCGGCTCATAGGTACATCTACATCCACTAACTAAAAATGAATTTTCGGGATACATATAGACATTCTATGTTCGTATAAAAAAAAATCGAAAAGACTTTTTTTTTAGCCGGTGTAAAAAAGACAAATCTCCGAGGTTCCAAATGACTTTGTATGTAATTTTTTTTATCTTTCTTATACCGGTCACACAACATGTCTTTTCGATGCGATTTTTTTTTTTTACAGATAGGCCCGCAAGCGAAAGAGACTGTGCCACGTTCGGTACATCGTCGATCGACCGGAATCGAAGGAAGCCCGATCGATGCCCAGGTCAAATCAGACGGAGCAACGTATCGTGCGACCGAAAGCGAGCGCGCGGCGGCTCCCCATCGGCCGGCGGCTCCACTGATCCCTTCCTTCCTTACTTAACGCGGACTCCACAAACGGATCGCAGCCTACATTCATGCAACGACAGAGGTAGCCTACTTTTCTCATGGGAAATCCATGCATATTCCTAGCTACTAGGACATGGTATTTCCCTGTCTGTACTCGAAAAAAAACATAAGCTCCAAAACCTGCTTCAGTTCGTATGGTATGATTGGTAAGTACTACTCCACGTTTTTTATTTAGTGTATATGTTCACTCATTTTATTTCGTATATAACCCATATTAAAATATTTTATATGGAAAAACGAAGGAACTACTTTTTTCTTTGGGAGTGTCTAATTCTCAGTCGACTTAGATTTAACTAAATCTCAGTCACTTGCACACAGTTGCAAATCATGTGCAACTCATAGACCAGCACAAATCACGACACAAATCAAACGGTCAATGAGGCGACTGAGATTTAACTAATTTTCAGTCAGTTGCACACGATTGAAAACCATGTGCAACTCACAAATCAGCACGAATCACGACACAAAATCTGACGGTTAAGGAGGCGACTGAGATTTAGTTAATTCTCGGTCGACTTAGAATTAGCAAAACCTTTTTTCTTTATACAACAGATTAACGAAGAATAAAAAACAGGACTAGATAAGAGGCTAGTTTATTTACGGAGTGCATAGTCAGTGCTGGTTTATAGTGCATGAAATAAATTGACTAGAATTTCGAGAGAAAATCTTCTGTAGGACTTGGCATGGATCCTAGAATATTGGGGAGTGGACCTACCTTGACCCGAATGCAGGACTGCTTCCGGTGTGCGCCAGTACGGGCCCACAGCACAGCCGCCCACAGTTGGTTAACCTTCCGACCAAACTCGAGCTCTCCGCCCCCGCCATCCAAATTTACCAAACTGCCCCTTGTTTTCCTATATATCCCTCTCCAAACCGCTCCATCCACATCAGTTTACTCGAAATTCCCCAAAGCACCACGAGCGGAGCGACACACCTCCGAGCCCAATCCAACTGCCAGCTCGCGCTCTCCGATCTATCCAATTCTCATGGCGACGGCGGCTGCTAGTCGGCCCAGCGGCCCGGTCCTGTCCATCACCAGTTACCGCTCCGCCTCCCCTACACGCGTCAAGCTCGCCGCCGGCGGTGCCGCCCGCTCGCCGGGCAAGTCCGTCAGCGTCTCGTCGTCCGCCGTCGTCAGGAGTAAGCAGACATGCATGTGCTCGCCGACGAACCACCCGGGCTCGTTCCGGTGCAGCCGCCACAAGGAGCGCAAGCAGGAGGCGCCCGCCGGCCACTGCCACAGCAAGGCTCCTTACCCTGTTTCGACCGGCAGCCGGCTGGGCGGCGCTGTGCAGAGAGGGACCTGGGCGCGCAGGGCGCTCGCGCCGCCGCCGCAGTCTCCGCACCGGAGGCGCGCCGCTGGCGGGTTCCGCCCCCGGCCCAGCCGTCTCTCCGCCGTCTCCTTCGCCGGGGACCGCGCCGGCGACAACCGCCCGTGAACAAACCAACCAACCGCGTCGACATGCCGTAGCGAGATATATACTAGTAGTACATAGTACTGTGCATAGGAAGAGATTTGGGGAGGAATTCCCCGAATAATTCACCGTCAGAGCCGGTGGGGATCAGGCCGTGGGAAGACTGGAATTTTGGATCCAGTCGGTCCCGCCCTGATCATCAGCCCGTCCAGTGTAAATAGACAGTAGAGTTCGTCCTCCCCGATCCGATGTGTATAAGGAGTTAATGACACTGGTGGTCACACAACTTGCAGCGCGCGTGCAGATAAGTCACACAACTTGTAAAACGGAAAAACCAGTCACACAACTTGTTATGCGGGTGCACCCGTGGTCACAAACCGGTATGGATGCCGATTTTCGACCGAAACCGGTCAAGTGCGGCGTACGTGTGGTCATAGACGCGTTTTTCTTGTAGAAACACCCCTAACGTTTTTTCTTTTTGCACATTAGCTATTCCTCTGTTTCTGGAGACAATTGCAGCCAATTGCAGCAGCCTCCGGCAGTCACCACCTCCCCGCGAGCAGATCAACTGGGAGAAGCTTGCCGGCAGCCTGGAGACGCTCGAGTTCCGCACGAACGCGGGCCTAAACGGCGCCATCGCGGCGATTCTCGGCCGCCTGGCAGGGCTACAGGCCCTCGTCCTCGTCGACAATAACCTCACCGGCGCCGTGCCGGCGGAGCTCGGCGGGCTGGTGAAGCTGCGGCGGCTCGTGCTGTCCGGGAACGGGCTGTCGGGCCCGGTGCCGGCGACGCTCGGTAACAACCACGAGTCCACGACGAGCTGCTGTCGGGCCCGGTGCCTGTCCAATGCCGGTCTCGTCGGGAGCATCCCGGAGTCCATGGCGGCAGCGACGGAGCCAGGAAAAAAAACCTGTGGGGTCAAGCTTCAAATCATACCGAATTCCATGGCGGCGCCGGTCTCGGTCTGGTGGACAGCTCTGAGCTCTGGACGGCGTGGCTTCAGCGGCAGCGGTCGCGGTCTGCGATGGCGAGGCGGCCGCCGACCAGAGGCGCAACCGCGCAAGCGAGCGGCGAGTCGTGAGCTCTCAGCAGCGCGTTCCGTGCCTGCCGGCGCTGCTTCCTTGCTCTTCCCAATCTTCCATTCCAATGCCTCAATTCTTCTCAGTTCGTGAGATGGGGAAAAAGATTGGGATTTGAGGCTGCACGGGACGGAAGTGAGATGGGGATTTTGGTCGATTGGAGAGAGAGTAATAGAGTATTAGAGTTGGACGCGTCTATGACCACACGTATGCCGCACGTGACCGGTTTCGGTTGAAAATCGGCATCCAGACCGGTTTGTGACCACGGGTGCACCCGCATAACAAGTTGTGTGACTGTTTTTTTCGTTTTACAAGTTGTGTGACTTATCTGCACGCACGCTACAAGTTGTGTGACCACCAATACCATTAACTCGTGTATAAGGCCCTTTGTGTTCTTTTGGATATACATGATGAGTGGCTAAATGGGACATTTGGATACATGCATCTGTTTCGGCTTATCCACCATGGATTGATGATTGTCTGTTTGTTGCTAGTACCAACAACTTTCTGCTTCTGTTTCAGTTTCTGGAGTGTGGCGACGTCCCGCCCCTGTTTTGATCTGTTTTGGATAAGCTCGATCGGCGCCAGTGAAGAGTTCGGTGGCGTCTCGCCGTCGCATCCTCCGTCACGCGACACCCGTGTGTGCTTCCCCCCGGCCGGACGGATCAGGCGAGGCCAGCAACTTGGTTACAAGCTCGCACGGGGAAGTTTCTGTAAAAATTCTGTGATGCAAACGACGAACTGAGATCTTTTGCCTGCTCGGCGATATTCTTACTGTGTTTTTTTCCTAGACCCGTGATGTTGAACTGCCGGCGCAAAGGACGGCGGAGCGGTTAGGATCCACCACTGCCAACTCTTGAACTTGCGCAAGAAGATGATGTTGGGAGGAACCCGTGGGCGCGCGCTTCTCTTGTTCGAACTTAATTCTGTTTGTTCGCCAGAAATCGGTTGCCGCTCACACCAATACTACTGATCACCTGTTGGCGCCAGCATTCCTCTCGTAGTGTGGAGTGTGGACTCGTATCTCTCTACCAAACACTACGGTACAAAAGGTCTCAAATGATTCACTGCCAACCGTCTTCTGTTGAGAACCGGCTGTTTTATGAGAGTGGCGTTTTGGTGCCGGGCTCATATGAGCCCGGTTTTGTTTTCGATTTTGTTAAAATAGTAAAATGCTTCGAAAAATTCTGAAAAAAATTGGACATGAACATATTGAAGTATTCAACACTCGTGTAAAATTTCGACAGAAAATATCAAATTTTGCGCCCTGTGTAAAAAAGACAAATCTGTCTTTTTAAATAGGTGAACAGTCCACTAGTTTGTCTGTCAGATTTTTGTCTTTTTTGCACAGGGCGCAAAATTTGATATTTTCTGTCGAAAATTTACACGAGTGTTGCATACGTGAATATGTTTCCGCATAATTTTGTTCAGAATTTTTCGAACCGTTTCAAAAATTAAAAAAATCGGAAAGGCAGCCGGGCTCAGATGAGCCCGGGCACCGAATTGCATTTCCGCTGTTTTATTATGCACACACAACGGATCCGCTGAATAATTGCTGAGCAAAAATCAAGTGGAGTTGCTGTTGCTAATAGTGGAATATTTAAGAGCTTAACGAAAGGAAAGTAGCCGTGTCTCCCGAGCTCCCACCACTTTAAAAAAATCGAAAAACATATTTAAAAGTTCCAAACAATTCTGAAAAAAAGCATACATGTTCGTAAGGATGTATATTACAAGCGTGAAAAATCTCAATGCAAAATCTTTATATTATAGTCTACATAAAAATGACAATTTTGAAAATTAGAAACTATGCAATGTTAAGTATAACCAGATCTGTAAATTTGTTATTTTTGTGTAGATCGTAATACAAAGTATTTCACATTGAGATTTTACACGCTTGTAGTATACATCCTTACGAACATGCATGATTTTGTTCAGAATTTTTGAAAACTTGTAAATATGTTTTTCAATTTTTTTAAAGTGGCGGGAGCACTGGAGCTCGGGTGTAGGGAATCTCTACTACTTAACGAACTCGTTGAAAATCTGACGAATTAATACGTGCTCCTATAAAAGACTCGTCAAATTCGTCTCCTAACAAATTCCTGCAACGTCAGCCGTCGACGACGTACACCCAAGCAGGTCAAACCCATGACCCGTAGGAAGAATAACTTGATCAGCATCATGCATATGGATGATGGCAACAGCAAGATCCACCGAGCACTTTCGAAGGTTGGACTCGATCGTCGCCCGCGCGGACGCAAGAATGGACTAGATCCGACTCCCCTGCCACGACAATATATAGCATCGCCTACGTACGAAGTTGCCCACGCAGCAGGGCAGGATCGGGTCAGTGCAGTGCACACTTGGACTGGACTTACCTGGAGTTTTAGTTCAGTGCCACCTCGTTGCGTCAATCCAATGTCTCGGGACAGATAGGAGTCCAGCTAGGTAACCCGTCAGCCGGGGCAAAGTGGTACGTAAGCGGCATGCCACGCAAACCAACTCGTCGAACGAGTTGGATCCGATCGAGTGGTGTTGGAAACAGAGACATGATCCGATGCAATCCGAATAGAACTCGAATCAGAGGTAGACCGTGATATAAGTGTTGTGCGTCAAAGCGGACGCCTATATATAAGGTGGACGCGACACGAGCGAAAGGTTACACACAAGATATTTCAGGTGTTTGAAATCCTACCCGCCACTCGACGTGCAAAAGCAATTCGCCGTCCGACATTCCATTGTTAACTTGTAGATAGTGTAGAGGTGTTGCACATCTGGAACTCGACAACGAGTTTGTGGGATTTGCTAGTTGTTCGAGTGATGTTGTTATAAACCCAGTGACCTAATCACTAACATAATCGTTCAGTATGGATCATGTTGACCTAACACCCCAAGGTCTAAACTTTCAGAGTGAAATTCTAAGGTTTGGCCTTAATTGGTTGTGACTAGCAATGGTCTTGTTGAATGCATTGTTTTTGTGAGTGCGGACTTTCTCCAGGGTGAAAACCTATGATCTTCGATCAAAAATAAGTCTATTCAACAAAACCAATGGTCTACAAAGATTTGATTTTCATAATTCATGAATTACAGCTACGAACAACTTGAAAAACCATAAAGATGACTTACAAACTACTAATGTGGACTCCTGACACTTGGGTTGCTCAATTAGGTGCCACCATATAATCTCAATATTGGAGGATATATAATTTATGGGTCTAAATCTTAGCAAGTATGATTGAGAACTTTGAGAGAGACAAGAGAAACGGCCAGAGGAAAAAAAATCCTGAGAAACTACCAAATTAAATAGGGCCTTTCACTTATCAAACCAGACTATGGCCCAGCATTCCATCTCTCCCTCAAAAAACCAGGCTATAGGCCCATATCCCAGCATTCTATCTCTCCTTCACAGCCTCACTCACGGGTTCATACTCCTACCCAGAAAAAACCTTCGCTCGGTCCTCTAATCGCGCTGCGCCGGCGGTCGCCGCGGCTTCTTGGAGCAAGATATGTACGGGGGTAACTTGCACAGGATTTGGTGAGCCGGGGCAGCCGCCCCTCCTCGCCCCATAGTGGCGCCGTCACTGCTAGCGGCCACACGGATGCACATATCCTAGAAAAAAGAAAAAAATTACAAAAAAAGAAAAGTCCCGCTATAATGATCTATTCCTTGTAGCAGCAGACCTAACACCAGCAAAACAGTACCAGAAGTCCAGCTTCTCCAAAAGCGACGCCTTCAAAAAGGAAACAGTGCTCAAGCGCCGTCGTCCCCCTGATCGAAGATCATAGGTTTTCACCCTGAAGATAGTCCCCGCTCTCAAAACAATGCCTTCAGCAAGGTCATTGACAGACACAACCAATTAAGGCCAGACCTTGAATTTTCACCCTGAGAGACAAGGCTTTGAACCTCACATGTGTTGCCGCCTCCTCTTACATACCACTGCCAAAAATCCTGAAACTCCAAGCCAGTTCCTCATCGACGCAAAGGCTCCAATCACCATTGTTAGTCCTCCAATCTCAGCCTTCGTGACATTCTCCACCTCTGACTTCACCATGGATTTGCCCATGATGGCAACAGTAGCAGAGCTTCGCGCCACTCCTTGCGTTGCGACCGAATCCCACCCGATCCAGCAAACTCCAGGCATACGCCCTTGGGAATTCGCCGGCGGAGCCTTCCGGAACTCGACACTCCAGCCAGATCAAAGAGGACATACATCAGGTCGATCTTCTCCCTGGCGCGATTCGGAACCCTAGGACCGCCCCCTTATTCGAGCACACCAGCAGGCCCCCACGCCGCCGGACGGAGCAGCAAAGGAGGAGGTAGCCGCCACGAAATCCAGCTATGGGCGGAGGGTAGCACAGATCAGACACTCGGGTCCAGATCCATGGCCGCCGCCGCGCCGCCGGAGGATCCTTCGCGCCGTCCGCCGCCAACTCCCCACCCCGGCATCAAGCCCCGGCCCTCAGGGCCGCGCCATCTGGAACCGCCGCCGCCGCCCCACCACCGCCCATGGAGCCGCTGCGACGAGACCCTCACCTCCCCTCAGTCCGCGAGAGGGGGGCCGCTACCGCCGCCGGCGTGGGCGACGACGCGGCCAGAGATCCCGGGAGAGGGAGGACCGACGGCGGGGAGGATGGTCGCCTCCGGAGTCGCTCGGGCGGAGAGCGACCCGGGAGGAGGAGTTCGGGTGTAATTGGTATCTCCGCGTTTTTTTTTTCTTATCAAAAAAAATGTTGACCTAACACCAACGGGATCCTGGATGTCTATCAGAGAGATATCATCTAATGATCGTGTGAACTAATAGGAGGATTTCTACGACTACGGGAGCATAAATCACTCCTAAAAACAAGTCTTTCGGAGAGGAGGAGAAATGTTTGGGAGTTAAAACTTATTTTTCTCCAGCAGCTTCCCTGCCGAAGAGAACATCATAGAAAGACCGTTTCTGGTCTCGGACTCTCGGTTCTACCTTTTTTGTGGAGATTTTTTATATTACTACTATGAGAGATGTTTTTTTCCTCATTTCTCCAAGTTCCGTTATTTGATTCGAGAAGAATCACTGTGAACAATTCCTCTTGAATTTCGTTTGGAAGACTTAGTGGAGAAGCATCAGCCGCAGAACAACCAGGAATATACTTTTTAGCAGCGTGTACACCGCGTTTGCTCAAGGCAGTGGAAAAAGCCGAGAAACTTAACCGAGTCATACGTAATTAAAGCGGGCAAAATAATCTTGAAACTTCAGGTTCCACTAATAAACAAGCAAGTTCACACGCGCACAAGACACAGCCCCACACGGGAACCACACACATAAAGATCGTTGATTTTCGATCGGTTTGGTCTCATAGGTGTCCCGCGAGTGAAATTACCTGCATGTCCCTGGAGCAAAGCAAAAGTAATCCAGAGTACTAGCACACCAAAGATACATAAAGAAACAAGAAACATGCTTTATCTTATCAGGAGTATTAACACTACTCCCTCCGATGCACAAAAAATGTCGCACACTTAATATAAAGTTTGTAAACTTAGTATAAAATAGACGACACTTTTTATAAATCGGAGGGAGTAGTAAATGTCATCTCAATTCTCATCAGATGTACTGTAAAACCGACGAGCCAGAAATTTCTCCGGACAGACATATACAAACTACTCCGTTTCATTTCCGGCGAGAAAATTTACAAGGAGACACGTATATACACATTTTGGAACTACTAGTGATTATCAGTTCATGGCAGTACAAACACAGCCTTGATTCGCATCGTCGCAGTAAAAAAAAATTACAAAGCTTCTTCTAGTTAACTTGATCTTAACGCGAAAAAGGGGGGCGTGCTGCGAGCGAAGCAGAGCAAACGGCCGGGGCCGGCGTTACGAGCTGACGGCGGCGAGGCGGCCCAGCCTGGAGACGCGGGGCTTGAAGTCGCGGCCGCGGCGGTGGTGGTGGCCGCCGCCGCCGGAGGAAGGCGGCGGGCTGACCAGCAACCGCTGCAGGTGCGCGCCCAGGACAGTCCGCGCCTTGCTCTTGACCCCTGTCACGCCCGGCGCCGCGGCCTGCTGCCGCGAGTGCGAGGCTCGGACGATGGGAGAGAAGAGCAGTGGCGGCGCGCGGGGTGCGAGTGTGCGGTGGCGGCTGCAGCGGAAGGAGCCCGGGTGGTTCGTCGGCGAGCAGAGGCAGGTGAGCTTCTGCCCCCGGCAGCTCGCGGCCGCCTTGGATCGGTTCGCCATGGCTTGGTTTCTCTTTCTCGTCGGGGATGAGGCGAGTGCGGCGGTAGTTGGCGGCCGGTGCTCCTGGCCTTCCCGAGGTTTTATAAGCGTGACGCAACTACTACTAGCAGAAATGCCACAACTGGGCATGTGTGTTGAGGAAGGCGACGATTCTTCGGTCGGTTTAACCGGTTGTGCTCCCGCGCGCTTGATAATTTCGTCGGAACCAGCTGCGGTTCTCACTTTAGTTTCTTCCTTTTTTAGCTTGGTTTGGCGCGTAATTTCTTCCCTGTCGTCCCTGTTCTAGGAACACGCTGGAGGATGGATCGGAGGCCATGGACCAAACGGAACGCAGGGCAAGCTGGAACTAACCATCCGAGCACGTAGATAAACTGCGTGCGTGACGGTATCCCGACCGACTGGTAAAATACTCGCTGCCAGTAACTAATTAAGAAGCGTGTGTCCTAGCAATGCAATAGTATTCTTCTTCTTGTTCTTCTTTTATCTACAAGAGCTGAGCTCATACCTAATATCTTTCTTAAATAAAAAGAAACCAATCTGATCTTGTAAAATAATACCGGCAACGGCACTTATTGTTTTATTCGCGACGCCGAGTCGCCGACATTCCTAGCTCCGGCAGGCACGTACAGACGTACTGATCTGCTGCGTGAATCGGCCGTGACTCAGTGCGGCCGCCTTTCGCGTCAGGCCTCGTCCACTCGTGCCTAAACCATTTTGTTATCTTGCGCGAGTAGTACTATACATGTTTCTCCATTATTGGTTTACTGCTTGCGTGGAATCTCTCAAGGTAATAAGCATGTCCTTGCCACGGTGTGTTATATGTACAGTCAGATCACATAAGACTAGTTATAATTGGAGTATCATAGGTAATATCATGTATATCATGTTGGCAAAAATCTTATATGACACAACAATTAATGAAGAAAGATATGATAGTGGTACTACCTATATTACGATATCAAGCACGTAAAACTAGATATTTTAATAGCAAGTAAATCTTATACACACATTTGTATTGAGATTCTACAAACCAATTAATAAGATGTGGCTATGATACTATACATTGTATGAGTAGTATCATCGGAAATCCATTTCGGGTCATGGGTGCAGCTACACCCACGGCCCAATAAACCATTTTTCAAATGTCAAAAAATTCCAAAAATAAATCTGAATATACTTCAACATATTTCATGTTAGCATAAAAAAATCCGCAGTGAAAAAACATTTTTTGCGACCTGTGCAAAAAAATCCTAGTATCATGCACTAGTATCATATACATGAACAATTTATGATACTCCCTATTATGACTAGTCTAAAGCAGGAACATGCATGCGTGACGTGTCATCTCTCATTTGGGCAGTGGAGATTAATTGGCCAAATTTGTTCAACGAAATGTCCTAGTACAGGTTGCTGCGTCATGCTTAATTAGGAATCTTACTTAGAGTAAAGTATTAGCGCAATTACGTCCTGGTCGATCCATGACTTGATCAATGTGATGGCTAGTCCAAACATAGCGGTTAGGAGTCTTAGCGTGTGAGAGGACACTTGCGTGACCACGACATGCATGAGGATTATACCGGCGTATATACACGTCGATCTCTGATGTCTATCATCAGAAGAGAAGAAGCTTAGTTCAACCGTGCACCGGAGATTTGCTCCGATTTCCATTTAGAATGAATTAATTGCTAGGTTGTGCAGTGATGCACTTAGACACGCTTCTTTTCGGTTTTTAGCAGGGCTTTTTCAAGAAGCTCATCTTCACCAGATTCTTCCAGAAACCCGTCTCATAAATTAATTTAGTTTTTAAATTAATCTTTAAAAAGGTAGTTTAAAAGTGTAAATAAATTTATAAGTCAGATTTCTGAAAAAAAAGCTGGGGGATAGAAACTTCTCGCCATGCCAAATTGTTAGAGCAAACCATACCAATGGGCCAACATCGCTAACAAGAGTTAACTCCATTGGTTAGGTTGAGGTTAGGTGATTAGGTCGACATCTGCAGCCTCAAATTGAGCTCCCAGACCAAAAACTTTCTGCTGGGACAAGTAGCTATCCTCCTCCATCCAGCAGCTTAACTGCACACCACCGTCCATCGATCACGTCACTTGCAGAGGCTTATCCAGAACAACATTCATTTCCTGGAAATTAATCCAAAACAGAAATGTAAGTTACGTGGGCCATTAAGTGTAGCGGTGGGCCCCATGGTGTGTGAGAGACAACACACACTCGCCGCTTGCAGCTTGGGCCAGCGGCGATGGCCCATGGCCGGCCAGGACACGATACGCTTGCACGTGAAGCGTAAAGCCGAGGTGGTGATGGCGATATTGACCTGGAGGATGCAGGCCATCATCTTTTGAACTGGATGCCAACATTTTGCCCGTCAAGATTTTTCCTTGACACAGCTGTGGTGAAAACTACCGGTAGTTAGCTGTGCTGGGATCTTCTGTGCCAGCAACCAATAGCCATCATGGAATTAGCACATTTTGTTTTCCATGGAATTAAACTAAGTTTCAGCTGGTCACCGAAAAGCTGAAAATAATAATCAGAAAGTTGAAAGGGAACCATTTATCTGCTCCTGCTGCAAACATGATGATCCTCATGCTGAAAAATCACCTGAACAGCCGCTAATCTATATTGTACACAAGGTATTTTCATGATGAACTGCACGATAAAATAACGGGCAAACGGATCAGGCATTCCTCAAATACTCAATGTAGCACTAGCTGTCAGGGTAGAGGCATGTCGACCAAGTCACGTAGGATCATTTTCATAAGACGACATAACAAAACAACTATTTACGGAGAGAACAAACAACAAAGTAACCACGAAAACGCGTAGATCAGAATAAGTAAGACCAAAATCAGTAGATATGCATGGCAGCTCATTAAACCCTCCAAGAGCCATGAGCTGTGCATTGTGTGGACAGGGCCGGCCCTGAGATGTCAGGGCCCCGGTGCAACAAAAAAGATAGGGGCCCTTACACAAATAGTTATAAAGTGATTTATATACAATTAATATCAATTTATACACATAACACAATTTTCTCCAAATTTCAAAAGACATGTTAGTATGTTACACAACGCAATTGTCATCAGATAGAACGACAATGCGACAAGGAGGCGACCTGGAATGGACATGCATAGCGTTCGCTGGTTTTTTTAAATTTTAGCTATATAGGTTTTCGTGTTGTGCGTGCGTTGCCTGCTATCATTTGGGCTGAATCGGTTTGTAGATTTTTTTTTAAGCAAATAGGCCTACATGTACGTATCTGTGTGAGGCCCCTAGCAGCTGTGGGCCCTGTGCCACCGCACATGCTGCACATGCTCAGGGCCGGCCCTGTGTGTGGAACATATGTTTGTTCTGTATAATGGGTCACGATATACCTAGATCTGTGGCCGACCTAGACTTGACTCTAGCTGCTTTGTAGTTCCGTCATGGCGCCACAGCTAAGATTTTTTTTCCCCTGAAAAGGGTAGCTTGCTACTGCGTGTATTACATATTTTTTTGGTTTTATTACCACAACCAAGAGATTAAACCCTTAAATGTAAGATTGATGCTCATGTGCTTTCCGGGCACTTATTTCGCACGAAAAGTAAATCACACTAATGGTTTTGATCACAGGTTTTCCTCATGTCCAGCACACGTGGTGAGTTAGCAGATCTGATCACGACTGTTAGTGTGATTTAATTCGTGTAAAATAACTACCAGAAAAACACAAGAGCTTTCAAATTTAATAAAGTGTACTTAATCAGAAAGCTAAGAGTTTACACGTAAATGCCAAATTAATTAGGTTTCCAAAGTCATTTCGTGGAAAACAAAAAAAATTTAGACATGTGTAGAAAAGACAAAAAATGTCTCGAGAAAAGCCTTATTGTAGCATCAAAATTTGCAGATCCATAACGACCTTCTTAGTGTTTCCAAAGTCATTTCGTGGAAAACAAAAAAAAAATTTTTTTTTAGACATGTGTAGAAAAGACAAAAAATATCTCGAGAAAAGCCTTATTTTAGCATCAAATTTTGTCTTTTTACCTAGCCCACGAAATGTGTCGGTTTTCCGTGAAATGACTTTGTAAATACATAGTATGCTAATCTATAGGCAAATATGTTTATGCAATTTTTTTGACATTTCAAAGTCTGAAGTTCAGATCGGATCTATGTTTGACATTGCTCTGCCTACAGGCTACGGGCTACAGGCTAGCCATGATAGCTCCAACCCCCCTAAGCGCGAGGGAAGGAATCGAGGAAATGGACTTTGTGTTGCAAACATAAAACAGTTACACATGAACCAGAATACAAACACGTACGACGGCCGACGGGGACATGCCACCGAGAAGTCAAACTCCGACGTCCCCCGATCACCCCGCAGGATCTAATCAGAGCGCAACTGGAATAGAAAGAAATTCGCAACAATAATTCACAAGGAATCGAATCAGAGCGCAACTGGAATAGAAAGAAATTCGCAACAATAATTCACAAGGAATCGAATCTCCCCGTCCAGTCCGACGGAACGCAGTACGCAGGAATAATCAGTCCGACCGCCGTCGCCGTCGCCGCCGCCGGCAGCGCCTCCGGTCGGTTGCCTTGCCTCCGACGCACGCCGTTTACCGTCTGCCCCGGCTGATCGATCGGTCGCGCTCGCTTCCTACGCGGCGAGGAGGTGGCACTGGACTGAACTGCTCGGCAGAGCAGAGTGTAAGTCCAGTCCGAGTGTGCATTGCACTGACTCGATCGTGCCCTGGCGCGTGGGCAAGTTCCTAGTTCGTCCAGCCTTCCCTCAAAATTGCCCGGTCCATTTGTGCGTCCAACCTTCCATGGAAAATGTTCTAAAATCGAGCTATTCTGACGGGGTCAAGTGTTGACCTGCTTGCGCTCGCATCGTCGTCGACACTGACGTTCCTTCCAGAAATCCTGGTTAGCATGCAAAAGCACGTTTAGCATTTGATGAGTTTGTTTAATTAATTACTGCTACCAACTCGATCGATCGTCAGATATTCAACGAGTTCGTTAAACTAGGACGATGTTCCTTCCATCAGCAGCAACTCGACCCACTTGGTTTTTTACTTGCGAGGTCTGTTCAACCTTCAACGCATCCGTGCTATGCATAATCACCCGGTCTGAGCAGGAGTTTTTGACTGATTTGATAGAGAGACATGAGCCAACTGATCGCCATGGCGCCAACAAGTTGCCATGAGCAGCAACCGATTTCTGGTGAAGGAACAGAATCGATTAAGTGGTATCGATCGCCTTCTACAACTAACAAGAAGCAGGTGACGGTCTCCCGCTCCCAGCTGTGTGCGCGCGCCCACAGTTCACTTCTACCAACATCTTCTTGCGCAAGTTCAAAAGAGTTGGTCGGGATCCTAACTTACTCCACCCTCCTTAAGCCAACAGTAAAAAAATATCATGGATCCAGAAGAAAAAACAGTAAAAATATCCCCGAGCTAGCAGGACAAAATCTCAGTTCATCGGTTTCATCGCAAAACTTCCCAGAAATCTCTCCAGAAATTTCCAGGCCTCGGCTGATCCGTCCGGCTGGGGGAAAGCACACACGGGTGTCGTGTGACGGGAGGAAGCGACGGCGAGACGCCACCACTGATCGATGATCTCTCAACTGGCGCCGAGCTTATCCAAGAAAGATCAAAACAGGGGCGAGACGTCGGCACACTCCAGAAACTGAAACTGAAGCAGAAAGTTGTTGTAGCAACAAACAGACAATCATCCATGGTGGATAAGCCGAAACAGATGCATGTATCCAAATGTCTCCATGTAGTCACTCAATCATCATGTATATATATCCAAAACCAAAGGGCCGTATACACATCGGAGGACAACGACTGACGAACTCTACTCTATATACACTGGTGGCAGTACGTATGTACACTGGATCCAAAACTCCAGTCTTTCCTACAGCCTGATCCCCACCGACACCGGCTTCACTTACTTACAGCGGACGGAAGATCCCGGCGAATTATTAGGGGAATTCCTCCCCAATTTCTTTCCTATGCACAGTATGTACAAGTATCTTGCTGCTATGGCATGTCGACGGCGTTGATTGGTTGGTGTATTCACTGGCGATCGTCGCCGGCGAAGGAGACGGCGGAGAGGCGGCTGGGCCGGGGCTGGAACGACACGCCGACGGCGGGGCGGCGGCGATTCTGCGACTGCGGAGGCGGAGCGAGCGCCCGGCTCACCAGAATCCTGCTCGCCGCGGCGCCGCCGCCGACCGAGCCGGTCGAGACGACGGCGGACGGCGGCGGCGGAGAAGGCGGGGAGGCGGGCTTGCTGTGGCCGTGGCTGCACGGGGCGGGCTTGCGTTCCTTGTGGAGGCTGCAGCGGAACGATCCCGGGTGGTTCGTCGGTGAACACATGCACGAGCGGCGGCTCCTGTTGGCCGGCGGCGAGGAGACGCTGACGGCCTTGTTCGGCGAGCGGGCGCCGACGGCCGCGGCGAGCTTGACGCGGTTGGGGGAGGCGGAGACGTAGTCCGGAATCGACAGGACCGGGCCGCTGGGCTGAATCGCAGCTGCAGTCGCCATGAGAATCGTCGAGATGAGAGAGCGAGCGCGCGAGCAGATGGTTTGGCGGTGGGCGGAGGTTTCGGTGCCGTCTGTGGACTGTGGTGGTTTGGGGGAACTTGGAGTAAACTGAAGAGGAGCAGTTTTGGAGGGAATATATAGAGCAACCAGGGGCAGTTTCGTCACTTCGGTGTGGGAAGAGCTGAATCCCACGGTGGGCGGCTGTGGCTGTGGGCCCGTACTGCCGCACACCGGAACCGGTCCGGGACCCGGGTCAAGGCAGGTCCACTCCCCCATATTATAGGATCCGATCCATGCCAACTTCCTTTGAATTCCTCCACTCCAAATTCTAGTCACTTACGAACCAGTACTGACTGACTATTTATTCTAGCAGCTAAATAAACATTTCAATTAGTAATATTTTGACTCTTCCACCAAATTTAAAAATTCATGGTAAACAATTTACTTGCATATTTCATGATCTGTTTCTGCATGTATTAGATCGAGCTACCTTATTTCCAGAGCCGTGTACTTTTTCTTTTTAAAACAAATGTAAAAGCTTTGCCTATTTCATCATTAAATGAGAGCAGTGTACTGGTTTACCATCGCTCTACTCAATGAATACACAATTGCTTCGTAAATTTTCACGAGAATAGTTTGTCTCAAGGAGAACCATATCCGGCTACCTGTATTAATTCTAGCACACCATGCATGTGCCAATTTAGTCGGGAATTCGGCAACGCCGATGCCATTCCTACATGTAGTGCACATGCAGCCCGCCGGTGGTGGAACCCATCCCGATGCTACTGTCAGTTAACCGGTTACGGCTAAGGATTTGGTTACCGGTCAAAATAGTACCTCGGTTACCTGCAGGTAACCGGATTTCTTGGTCCCCCTCCTGGTAAGTGGGTTTATCGATCAAAAAATATTGGTCTGTTCGAATCGGTGCCGAATTCTTATTTTAAATATATTTTTGTATTTTAAAATATTTTATGTTCGAATTTTAAATTTTGTTTTGGAATCTCATCCGGTAACCGACCGGTAACGCGGTTACCGGAAATCTCGCTGCCCCCAAGATTTTTTTTCAAATTGGTAACCAAATCCTTGGTTCCGGCACCAGTGAAAGCACACGGACCCAGAAAAATGGAAGCTTCTGTTATCTTTGAACATTCAGAGCAGGCAGGCCAGGGTTGGTCAAGTTGGCAGGAGTAGAACATGCCAACAAATGGGAGCCATCGATCTACCGGCCGGACCAGCCGCCCCCGGTCGAGCCCATGGTATTGGCATCGGTATCGGTCTTCTACGCCGTCGCCTGAAACCTGGCCGGCCGTCCTCTGATCGATCGGCATCAGTCGCAAGTGGCCGTGTCCATCGGTAGGTCTGGTCTGCCCAACTGCCGAAGCTCTTTGGTTCGTGGAATGGTGTGTGTGGAGTCTGCGCGAAGGAAGGAAGGAATCCGTGGAGCCGCCGATGGTGGCATGCACGGCGCGCTCGCTTTCGGCGAGAAGCCTCGCACCAGCGCGTCGTGAAGATAAGATGCTCTGTCTGATCGCGGCGGCTGCTGCTACGACTGCTGGAATTTGGACCGCTTTGGCCTTTGGCCCATGGTCCATTATTAAATTCTGAAACTCACATGGCCCATCCCAAAAATCAGTGGCAGCACTAGTGGGGGATTAAAGTTTAGTCCCACATTGCTAGTTGGGAGAGAGTTGGAGTGGTTTATAAGAAGGGTTGTTCTAGTGCTTGTATGTGAGTGAGAACAAGAGAGAGCCCTCGCGCACTCCTCCTCCTCCTCCTCGCTCGTTCGTCACGACGCGCCGTGAGTTGTAGGATTGAGCCGAGCCGAGAGCCTATCTTTTGTTTTGCCGTTTGGAAAATTAATTCGCATTAATTATGAGTCATTAACGGACGCGTTACTCAGCCCGTTTTGCTTCCGGTCTCTCTGGATCGTGGCGGGCCCGACTCGGACGTGGGCTACGTCCCACGATCTTTCCAGCCGCACTACATAAGCGCCTGCACAACCCTAGCCGCCACGACCAGACGCATACGCGACTACCTCCTTCCAGTTCATTGCGCCGCCGCCATCGTCTTCCTCATCCCGTCCGTCGGCGTACACCGACTGTCGGGACAGTAGGCCTCCGGAACCCTGCCTCTCGTCAACCTGTACGGGTGAGGGGCAATCAGGTTTTTGGGGAGCGCTCCGGCGCGACTACTGGCATCACGACGTCGTCATCGGACGACGAGTTTCTCCACACCGACAACTTCTTCCCGGATCTCAGCGACTTCTTCAGCAACCTCAACATGGGCGACAACGTCAACACCAACTCCAGCGGTTCTGCTCCCGCTGTTCAGTACGTGTTCCTGTCCGTTCTATATGATATGTTTATTCAATTCGTTTGTCTAGCGGTTGCAATAGATTGGATCGGTTCATCTGTTAGATTATTTGTTTGCATGTTTAGTCTACTTGCTACTGCCTTGATTTACATGATAATATTTCGGATTAAATCATATGCTAAATTGCTAATATGTTCAACAATCCAAAAACCTGATTATAGGCAATTTCCTGCACCTGCTTTTCTTGCGTCGACAAAGCCTAACCCTTTCAAGGGTGTGGATTATAAGAGGTGGCGCACGAGAGCAGTGCTGTGGTTTCAATCCATGCAGTGCTATGCCGCCACCAAGGGCAAGCCTGAGGGCGATCTTGATCCTGCACAGCAGGAAGCCTTTGAGAGGATGGACACTATGTTTAAGAGTGCCCTTCTCGGAATTATTGATGATTCCATTGTGGATCCCTATATGTTGTTTGACAACGGCAAGGATATGTGGGCTGCGCTCGAGGCCAAGTTTGGGGCTTCGGACGCTGGCAGCGAGTTGTATGTCATGGAGCAATTCTATGACTACAAGATGACTGATGAGCGCTCTGTTGTTCAACAGGCTCATGAGATACAGTCGCTCGCAAAAGAACTTGAGCAGTTTAAGTGTACTTTACCGGACAAATTTGTGGCCGGAGGCATCATTGCCAAGCTTCCACCTTCGTGGGGCAATTTTGCTACTTCTCTGAAACACAAGAGACAGGAGTTTTCTGTTTCGGACCTCATCGGATCTCTTGATGTGGAAGAGAAGGCGAGAGCAAAAGATACACGTGCTCGGGTTGCTGAGGTAGGTTCTAGTGCCCACATGGTACAGAAGAAGAACTACCAGCCCAAATATAACAAGAAAAAATCCGAGCGTAAAGGCAAGTCCAATGGCAAGTTCAAGCCTTCTCAGCCTACCAACTTTAAAAAGAACAACAATAAGAAGCAGCGGAAGGGATCATGCCATATATGCGGTGATCCAAGTCACTGGGCTCCTCGTTGTCCCAACCGCCATGAGTCGCGCGAACCTGAGAACAGTGGCAAGACTGCCAACGTTGTCATTGGCGATACTGAGATGAAGGAATCTGGGTACGGTATATATTTCCTACCATCCTTTCAGTTTTTCATTCACCTGAATGGTTGGTCGATACTGGTGCCAATGTACATGTTTGTGCTGATGCTTCATTGTTTTCTTCTTACCAGGCCACAGGGACTTCCCCCGTGCTGATGGGGAACGGGTCACATGCTACTGTTCGTGGTGTTGGTACGGTCGATCTGAAGTTTACTTCGGGGAAGATCGTGCGACTGAAGAACGTTCATCATGTGCCCTCCATCAATAAGAATCTCGTCAGCGGCTCACGTTTATGTCGAGATGGTTTTAAGTTGGTTTTCGAGTCCAATAAAGTTGTAATTTCCAAGTATGGACAATTTGTTGGTAAAGGTTATGAGTGCGGAGGCTTGTTCCGCTTATCTTTGTCAGATGTTTGCACTAAAGTTATTAATCATGTTTGCCACGATAATGAATCTGATGTATGGCATTCACGACTTTGTCATATTAACTTTGGTTGCATGACGCGATTAGCAAATATGAGTTTAATTCCGAAATTTACTACTGTCAAAGGTTCCAAGTGTCAAGTGTGTGTTCAAGCTAAGCAACCTCGCAAGTCCCATAAGACTGCGGAGCCGAGAAACTTGACACCACTCGAGCTTATACATTCTGATCTTTGTGAGATGAATGGTGTGTTGACAAAAGGTGGAAAGAAATATTTCATGACATTTATTGATGACTCCACTAGATATTGTTATGTGTATCTTCTGAAATCAAAAGATGAGGCTTTAACTTACTTCAAAAACTATAAGGCCGAGGCAGAGAACCAACTTGATCGTAAAATTAAACGGTTAAGGTCTGATCGTGGTGGAGAGTATTTTTCCAATGAATTTAATTCCTTTTGTGTGGAACATGGTATTATCCATGAGAGGACGCCTCCCTATTCACCTCAGTCAAATGGGGTGGCTGAAAGAAAGAACCGAACTCTATCTGATTTGGTTAATGCCATGTTAGACACTTCGGGTCTCTCCAAGGCATGGTGGGGGGAGGCACTAATGACTGCGTGTCATGTCCTAAACCGAGTTCCCACAAAGAATAAAACCATTACTCCATTTGAGGAATGGGAAAGGAAAAGGCTGAAACTCTCTTACCTACGTACTTGGGGTTGTTTGGCGAAAGTCAATGTACCAATACCAAAGAAGCGCAAGCTTGGACCCAAAACCGTAGATTGTGTTCTTCTGGGCTATGCTTTTAATAGCATTGGTTATAGATTTTTGATAGTAAAATCTGAGGTATCCGACATGCATGTTGGTACGATTATAGAGTCGAATGATGCGACTTTCTTTGAGAACATATTTCCTATGAAGGATATGGCTAGCTCATCAAATCAGGAGATTCCTACTTCGTCTAGTCAGGATTTGGCTGAGATTCCTGTACCCACCATTCCGATTGAACACGTAGAGAATCCAGTAGAGGATGACATTGAAATTCCTGTAAGGAGTAAGAGACAGAGGACTGCAAAGTCCTTTGGTGATGATTTCATTGTATACCTCGTGGATGATACACCCAGAACTATTTCAGAAGCTTATGCATCACTTGATGCTGACTACTGGAAGGAAGCTGTTCGTTGCGAGATGGATTCCATCATGGCTAACGGAACCTGGGAGATCACTGATCGTCCTTATGGGTGCAAACCTGTAGGATGTAAGTGGGTGTTCAAGAAAAAGCTTAGGCCTGATGGTACAATTGAAAAGTACAAGGCAAGGCTTGTGGCCAAGGGTTATACCCAGAAAGAAGGTGAAGACTTCTTTGATACTTACTCACCTGTGGCTAGATTGACCACTATACGAGTGCTACTTTCATTGGCTGCCTCGCACGGTCTTCTCGTTCATCAAATGGACGTTAAGACAGCTTTCCTTAATGGAGAGTTGGACGAGGAAATTTACATGGAGCAGCCAGATGGTTTTGTAGTGCCCGGTCAGGAAGGCAAAGTGTGTAAGTTATTGAAGTCGCTATATGGCCTCAAGCAAGCTCCTAAGCAATGGCATGAGAAGTTTGAAAGGACTTTGACTGCTGAAGGCTTTGTTGTAAACGAAGCTGACAAGTGTGTGTATTATCGCCATGGTGGGGGCGAGGGAGTTATTCTTTGTCTATATGTCGACGACATACTGATATTTGGAACCAATCTTGATTTAATCAAGGAGGTGAAGGATTTCTTATCTCGTTGTTTTAAGATGAAGGATCTAGGAGCAGCTGATGTTATCTTGAACATCAAGCTGTCGAGAGATGATAATGGTGGGATTACACTGCTTCAGTCTCACTATGTGGAAAAGGTCTTGAGTCGCTTCGGGTATAGTGACTGCAAGCCTTCTTCTACTCCATATGATCCTAGTGTGTTGCTTCGAAAGAATCGACGGATTGCTAGAGATCAACTGAGATATTCTCAGATTATCGGCTCGCTTATGTATTTGGCGAGTGCCACAAGGCCTGACATCTCTTTTGCTGTGAGCAAGTTGAGCCGGTTTGTTTCTAATCCGGGAGATGATCATTGGCATGCGCTTGAGAGAGTTATGCGCTATTTAAAAGGCACTGCGAGCTATGGAATTCACTACACCGGAAACCCGAGAGTTCTGGAAGGTTATAGTGATTCTAATTGGATATCTGATGCTGATGAGATTAAGGCCACTAGTGGTTATATTTTTACACTTGGTGGTGGCGCTGTTTCTTGGAAGTCTTACAAGTAGACCATCTTAACAAGGTCAACTATGGAAGCAGAACTCGTAGCATTAGACACAGCTACTGTTGAAGCAGAGTGGCTTCGTGAGCTTTTGATGGACTTGCCTGTGGTTGAAAAACCAATACCCGCAATCCTAATGAACTGTGATAATCAAACTGTGATCATCAAGGTGAACAGTTCTAAGGACAATATGAAGTCATCAAGGCATGTGAAGAGGAGATTGAAATCTGTCAGAAAATTGAAAAACTCCGGAGTTATTACGTTGGATTATATCCAAACAACCATGAACTTGGCAGATCCCTTCACAAAGGGTTTATCACGTAATGTGATAGATAATGCATCGAGGGAGATGGGTTTGAGACCCACGGTATGAGTTGTCCACAGTGGTAACCTACTCTATGTGATCGGAGATCCCGTGAATTAGAGCTGGGAGACAAGCTGTTGGTCAGCTTGGAGGAGAGTATATATCCCTATAGTAATTTTACCACTCCGTAAGATGCAATACTCTCCTATTCTGTATGGCAGGTTGATATTTATCTTAATGTGTTCTAAGTGGCTTATTTTAGCTGAGATGTTGTCCTGCAGAACATCTTTTGAAGAACACACCTATATGAGTCTGATTGTTAAACGTCGCAATCTATGAGAGTTGGGTGCTCTCTAGTAAACTCATGAAAGGTACTGGAGTATGACGTATAAGCTGCAAACCGCGAGGAAGCCTCACGGCAGCCTAGTATCGGTTTAGGCTTTGTATGAAACTAGTGCGCAGAAAACTTGTAGTTCAAGGCATAGTCCACTATCCAAGTTGCAATCTAGTGTAATATGAAGCTTTAAGTGGAAGTTCAACTTAACAGTCTCCACGACATACCGGTATATAAAACAATGTTCTGGAAACTTATTGAGCAGATGTGCCAATGAGAGTTTGTGGGGGATTGCTGGAATTTGGACCGCTTTGGCCTTTGGCCCATGGCCCATTATCAAATTCTGAAACTCACATGGCCCATCCCAAAAATCAGTGGCAGCACTAGTGGGGGGATTAAAGTTTAGTCCCACATTGCTAGTTGGGAGAGAGTTGGAGTGGTTTATAAGGAGGGTTGTTCTAGTGCTTGTATGTGAGTGAGAACAAGAGAGAGCCCTCGCGCACTCCTCCTCCTCCTCCTCGCTCGTTCGTCACGACGCGCCGTGAGTTGTGGGATTGAGCCGAGCCGAGAGCCTATCTTTTGTTTTGCCGTTTGGAAAATTAATTCGCATTAATTATGAGTCATTAACGGACGCGTTACTCAGCCCGTTTTGCTTCCGGTCTCTCTGGATCGTGGCGGGCCCGACTCGGACGTGGGCTACGTCCCACGATCTTTCCAGCCGCACTACATAAGCGCCTGCACAACCCTAGCCGCCACGACCAGACGCATACGCGACTACCTCCTTCCAGTTCATTGCGCCGCCGCCATCGTCTTCCTCATCCCGTCCGTCGGCGTACACCGACTGTCGGGACAGTAGGCCTCCGGAACCCTGCCTCTCGTCAACCTGTACGGGTGAGGGGCAATCAGGTTTTTGGGGAGCGCTCCGGCGCGACTACTGGCATCACGACGTCGTCATCGGACGACGAGTTTCTCCACACCGACAACTTCTTCCCGGATCTCAGCGACTTCTTCAGCAACCTCAACATGGGCGACAACGTCAACACCAACTCCAGCGGTTCTGCTCCCGCTGTTCAGTACGTGTTCCTGTCCGTTCTATATGATATGTTTATTCAATTCGTTTGTCTAGCGGTTGCAATAGATTGGATCGGTTCATCTGTTAGATTATTTGTTTGCATGTTTAGTCTACTTGCTACTGCCTTGATTTACATAATAATATTTCGGATTAAATCATATGCTAAATTGCTAATATGTTCAACAACGACTACTCTGCGTCTGGGCGTCCGTTGATTCCGGCCGACGTGCCGGGCGAACATGGCCGTCTCTGTCGCTGCATATCAGTGTTTCCCTCTCGCTTTCTTTGCTCTGGTTGGGGTTCTTGTCTTTCGCTCTTCGTTTTTTTTTTACCGTGAAACGTCCGGGGTGAATGGCAAGATCTGAATCGACAAAACCCTTCCTCGGAATCTGCTTCAGTTAAAGACTTGATTACAGGCTCAACTACAGCAGTGTGTGATACAGCGACCCTGGCCACACGTATGGTGCTGTGGTCCACAGTTACCCGACGCCGTGCTCGATCCACATGCGCGTGCAACGGCCGGCCGGGACAGCTCATTCAGGGCGCTCCAGGACGGGGTATCCTAGAGTTGCTTTTTTTTTAATAAAATGATATAAATCCAGCTTTAAATTAATAAATCCTACCGGCCGCTACATATAAGATGATGAGGAAAAACTCTTACAAAGCAGAACAAGACTACACCACGTCCCTGCGTAAAACGGCCAGCCACCAAGGAGGGCATGATGAAACAGCTATGGTGCCTGACCGTCGTTAGCCGGTTAATTCTGTACACCGCATCATGGTGATTGATGCCCCTGAGCCTGACAGATTACTTATCTTTTGAACGGGCTGCTGGGCGATCTTTAATCAGCTTACTTTGTGTACGTAGACTTTGGATCTCCAATCATACTGCACTTAATTTGTCCGTATGTGTAGCTGCATAGTGCTCGGACCTCCAAATACACTGAATTTTCGTGTAGTTGTGGATCTCTAATCATGCATGCTGCGTTTTGTCCATTTATACACTGCATAATTGTACTATCTTGTTTATTGGTGTAGCTCCTTTTGGGTTGGTTTGCATAATTGTACCTTCAATCATCTTACTTACTTTGTGTATGCTCTGGATCTCCAATCATGCATATTGAACTTTGTCCGTAGCATAGATGCATATTGCGGATCTTTATACTGAACTCGTACGTACCGCATTATAAATTTTCGTGTGTAGTTGTATGGATCTCCAATCATGCCTACATGCTGAATTTTGTTCATATACTCATTGTACTATCGCGTTTATTGCAGTAGAGACTCCTCGGTTGGTTTGCCTATGATTGTGTTTGGTTTTAGCGAAGTAATATTAATTAACAATAAAGTTGTTATTTAGCATCATATACCTGTGGTGTATTCTTTTTGCTGATCGTCGAATAAAGACAAGGCGAGATAAGATAATGCAATTGCCTGGGAATCGATCCAAGATACAATTCGATATGGGTGGAAAAAACACACAGCTTTTTGGCCGCTGCCGTATTTGGAAGATCTTCTTGTTAAGCTTAGAAAGGAAGAGATCTTGTTGCTCATGTTCTCCCAGATCTTGCACGTAAACATGTCGGGCCGATTGAATGTAAGCCATGTCGACCAAAGTTTGACGCATGCAGCGTGTGATGGATCTCCTCACGTTCACTACTACCCCCGAGCTCATCTCATCTGATCGACACAACCCACAAAGCAAGAGGTACGTAGCTTTTTTTTTTAACCGAGGCAAAAGACTTGTCATTTTCATTAATTAAGAAGAAGTGGTCCTAAGCCCGGTATTGTTGGGGGATGAACCCCGGATACCCCAAAGAGGCTCACACCTTCAAACTCCTCATGTCGGCTGAACGATGCCGCCTCCACTGCGGCTGGAATGGGCCGCCTGCGTCTGCCCGGATGAAGACGTCCGGCTGGACTGAAACCGGACCAACCACTCGACAATTCCGTACCAGTGGGCCAGCCCCGCATAACCGCTCCTGGTGAACAGTACCTCCTGTCGGGCATCCCCTGTACAGAATCATGACAACGAGTTCCAGCCGGACCAGAGAGTAGATGATGTCATAGGGATAATCCTGTAAATTTCTTGTAACCCAAAACCCTAGCCCGTTGCCTATATAAGGCGGGCTAGAGGCTCCTGCGTGAGGCATGCAACAGCAAGCAACCAAAGGACAGAAGACAGTAGTAGGAGATCATCTTCCACCTCCAGCCGGCCAAGTAGTTCTAGCCGGCTGGGCCACGAAACAGCTCCAGGAGCACCACTTGTAGCCCGATTCCACGTTCTAAGCAATAAGAATCCAGAAGAGCAGGACGTAGGGGTGTTACCTCATCACGAGGGCCCTGAACCTGGGTACATCGCGTGCGTTTGCGTGCTTGCTACCCAATCCCGCGCGAGCGCCATTGTTGCCTTGTCCCACACTTGTTTTCCATCGTTGATGGATATGTCGTTGATGCCACCACGACAGGTATAACACCCTCAACGACCGTCATGGAACACGACCGTCGCGAGGGCAAACACAGCCAACATCCGGGGCCGCCGCCTCGGCCTAAAAGGCAATCGCTGCTGCCACTGCCCCAGCAACACCGACAGCCTCGCCGCCAGCACCACCTTCCGGGACCGCCGTCCCGACATAACACCGCTCACAACCGAGCCACGACGCCGCATAACTCAGCCACCCGCAGCCCAAGCTGCCCAGAAAGGAGCGTCGGTTGGTCTCCGGCCCACCGTAGGGCAAGCGATGAGCGGAATCAGGTTCTGCGCGGGGTCCCGGACCGTAGATGATCGGCAGGTCGCCTCCGGCCTCGTGCTCTCCATCGGCTCCATCGGGTGCGTCCTCGACAACACCAAGAGCTTCGCTGACGTGGGCTTCACCAGCAGAGGCACCGTCGTCACCTTCGGCGACTTCCACGTCTACGTCGCCGTCGCCGCCAAGGAGTACCCGGAGGAGGTCTACTCGTGCTTGGCTCCTTCGGTCTTCGACGCCAGCATCCGCGACAGCGACTTCGCCTTCGGCTACCTCGGCTCCAGCGACGCGGACTGCGACGACACCAAGCTCAACGTCTACGCCGAGGTGCACATGGTTGAGCACGTGGCGGCAGGAGGCGGCGTCGCCACAACTGTTCACGAAGCTGGAGAATCCTCTCGCTTCCAGCGCAACCTTGAAGCTGACTTCGAGTTGCTGAGCACCCCCATTACGCCGGGTGCGGACCCAGCCAAGGCGGCGGCTGATCTCGAGAGGATGCGCCAACAGATGTACGACAAGGCTCTCCACCTCGCATCGACACAACGCCGAATCAATGCCACGATGCGCGAGTACAACACCGTCCACGGCTTCGAGCCGGTAAGAGGCAACACGGAGAAGCTGAACGAAGTCAGGCGCAAAGGAGGGGATCTCGGCGGTGCTCTGAACCGTGCTGGCCATCCGCACGAGCATTCGGACATCGTCTTGCCCGAGTACAGTTGCCCGGTGCAAAACATGATGGTTGCGGAGGCGGCAGCGGCGGAACTACCCCATCTTCAAGGCGAGGAGCTACGTCAACAAGCGCGCCGGGTCCAGGAGCTCATCGCCGCGGCTAACCGGCAGCAATGCGAAACCGAGGCAACTGCGAGCCGGGAGCATCATGATCCGCCCCCAGGCTACGACGCAGCCGGCAAGTCTAAGCAATAGGCGTCGAGGCGTCATCCACGAGCCGCGGCAGGGCGAAGGACAAGCAACCACGAGCTCATCGCGAAAGGAGCGCGAGTTCACATCCTCGTGATCATGGCCGTGATCCGGCTGGGCGACGAAAAGACGGCAACCGGAACGAGCCGCAAGCCGGCCGCAGCGCCAAGGAGCGAGTCGGACACAAGGTCACCATCGACCAATGCCTGGGACCGCTGGGACCCGAAACGAGCCACGACGCGCGCATCCGCATCGACGCACTCAAGGCGTCCAGCATCATCGAGGAAGAAGATATCGCCGCGCATCGCTGCTTCGGACCTCGCATCCGGACCGAGCAGTTCCCTAAGGGATTCACCCTCCCAAGGGACACCCCCAAGTACAACGGCACCGCGAAGCCGGAGGACTGGCTCGCCGACTACGTCACGGCAGTCAACATCGCAGGCGGCAACAAGAGGGTGGCCGTACGCTACGTGCCCCTCATGCTCCAGGGATCGGCTCGGACCTGGCTGAACAGCCTTCCGGCTGAAAGCGTCAACAGCTGGTTGGACTTCGAGGAAGTGTTCAACCGCAACTTCACCGGTACCTACTTGCGCCCCGGCAACGCATAGCTGCTCGCGATGTGCAAGCAGAAGGACGGCGAGTCGGACCGTGCCTACCTCACCCGATGGACTAGCTTACGCAACTCCTGCGAGGGGATCCTCGAGCTCCAGGCCGTCCAGTACTTCATTCAAGGCTGCCGGGATCAGACGTTACTCAAGCATAGGCTCCTGAGGAAAAGCCCGAAGACCATGGCGGAGCTCATGGCAATCGCCGACGAGTACGCCACCGCCGACGCGGGCATGACCAACCCGATCCGACTCGACGAAGCCGGAAGAATCATCACGACGGAGCCGGCTGCACGCCGAAGCCGGACAGAGAACCAGGAGGGAGGAAAATCGACCCGGCATGACTCCGACGGATCCGGAAAACGCAAGTCCACGGACGACCGCGTCGAATCCAAGGTCGTCACCACCACCGAGGGAAGGCCGGCAGGCGGCTTCGACAACCGTCGCATGAGGACGAGCGGCTACATGCGCTAGACAAGGGCGAAGAACAACTACGAGTCTCTACTCGATCGGCCATGCCGGAACCACGGCGATCGGCCAGCAAACCACACCGTCAGGCAGTGCAACCTTGGCCGTCCAAGGCCGCCACCGTACGAACGGCGAAATCCGCCTCCGCTTCCAGATGAAGCCGGACGGGATGATCGGAGACGCGACGACAGACGGCGCGAAGACAGGAATCGCGATGACCGCCAATGCGAGGAACAAAGGAGGGAACGCCTTCCATCTCCGCCACCAAGGGGTCCAGACGGATACCGGAATCCGGACGCGGCCTACGTCGTGTTCGTCAGCGAGCGCGACGACAAGCGAAGCAGGTGCAAGCGATTCAAGGAGGTGAACGCTGTGGTTCCACCTGTCCTCCAATACCTCAACTGGTCGCAAGAGCCGATCACATGGGATCGCAGCGACCACCCGGAGCTGATGCCTAATCCAGGCGGCTACGCTCTAGTCCTGGAGCCCATGATCATCTCCCCCAAGTGCGCCTGCACCTTCTCACGAGTCCTCATCGACGGAGGCAGCAGCATCAACATCCTCTACCGCGACATGCTGGGGAAGCTGGGCGTCTCCGAGTCCAGCTTGACCCCCAGCCGGACGGTCTTCCACGGCATCGTGCCAGGGCGAGCCGGCTCATCCATGGGGCTCATCCGGCTTGACGTCCTGTTCGGCACCAAGGACAACCACCGCCGCGAGTCCATCTCCTTCGAGGTGGTCGACCACTCCAGCACCTACCACGCCATACTTGGGCGGCCGGCGCTCGCCAAGTTCATGGCGGTACCCCACTACGCCTACCTCAAGATGAAGCTAGCAGGCCCGCGAGGAATCATCACCGTCTCCGGAGACTACAAGCGCTCCATCGCCTGCGCCTCGGACAACGCGAAGGTGGCTGAGACCATGGTCTGCAACGAGGAGATGCGACAATTCAAGCGCAAGGCCAGCGAGGAGAAGCTAGAGATTCCGGAGTCGGCCAAGTCGGCTGGCGAGTCGAACTTCCAGGCGGCGCGAGATACTAAGAAGATCTACTTCGATGACAGCGACAAGTCCAAGTTCGTCACCGTCGGGGCGAGCCTGGACCCCAAATAGGAAAGCGTGCTCGTCGAGTTCCTCCGTGAGAACCGGGACATCTTCGCGTGGTCCCCTAAGGACATGCCTGGTGTACCGAGGGAACTCGCCGAGCACTCTCTACATGTCCGGCCAGATGCCAAGCTGGTAAAACAGTCTCTGCGTCGCTTCGCGGAGGGAAGAAGACAATTAATAGGAGAAGAGATAGCCAGACTGCTCGCGGCCGGATTCATTAAGGAAGTGCAACACACAGAGTAGCTAGCTAATCCAGTGATGGTGGAAAAGAAGAACAAGCGATGGCGGATGTGTATCGACTACACCCACCTCAACAAGGCCAGCCCCAAGGACCCCTTCGCATTGCCGCGCATCGACCAAGTGATCGACTCCACGACCGGCTGCGACCTCCTCTCCCTCCTCGACGCCTACTCCGGTTATCACCAAATTCCGTTGAACCCGGACGATCAGATCAAGACCGCCTTCATCACTCCATACGGCCCGTACTGCTACACCACCATGCCGTTCGGCTTGAAGAACACGGGGGCAATGTACCAGCGCTGCATGCAGAAATGCCTGCACGACCAGATTGGTCGTAATGCGCACGCCTACGTCGATGACGTCATCATCAAGACCAAGGAGAAGCACACTCTCCTCGCAGACCTCAAGGAAACCTTCGACAACCTGTGCCGCTTCCAGATGAAGCTCAACCCGGAGAAGTCCGTGTTCGGCGTTCCAGCCGGACAGCTACTCGGCTACCTCGTGTCAGCACGAGGAATCGAGGCCAACCCGGAGAAAATCGCCGCCAACGACAACATGCGACAGCCAAGAAGCGTCAAGGACATCCAAAAGTTCACCGGCTGTCTGGCGTCCCTCAGCCGTTTCATCAGCCGGCTCGGTTAAAAGGCTCTCCCCCTATACCACTTGCTGAAAAAGACTGACAAGTTCGTCTGGAGCGACGCGGCTGACGCCGCCTTCAAGGAACTCAAGCGCGCGATGACCACCACCCCGGTCTTAGCACCTCCGGCTCCGATGGAGCCCATGCTCATGTACATCGCCGCCTCCAACCGAGTCGTCAGCGTCGTCCTGGTGGTGGAACGAGAGGAAGCTGGCAAGCAGCGACCGGTGCAGCGGCCAGTCTACTACCTTAGCGAAGTGCTCTCGCAGTCGAAGCAAAACTATCCGCACTACCAGAAGCTCGTATACGGCGTATACATGGCAACGAATAAGCTGAAGCACTACTTCCAAGAGCATCCGATCAAGGTGATAAGTGATGCACCACTTGCCGAGATCATAGGCAACAAGGATGCAACCGGCAGAGTCGCGAAATGGGCGATCAACTTGGCGGCGCACGGAGTCGAATATGACAAGAGAACCGCGATCAAGTCACAATAGCTGGCCGACTTCCTAGCCGACTGGACGGAGACAGACCACGTACCACCACCACCTGATTCCGGCGAACATTGGCTCATGCACTTCGATGGTTCCAAAAGATACTGGGGACTCGGCGCCGGAGTCGTCCTCACCTCACCCAAAGGGTGCCGACTCGAATACGTGCTACAAATCCACTTCACGGCGTCCAACAACGTAGCTGAATATGAAGCTCTCGCACACCGCCTCAAGCTCGCCAAGGCCATGAATATCAAGCGGATCCTCTGCTACGGCGACTCCGACTTGGTGGTCCAGCAAACCACCGGTCATTGGGACGCCAAGGACCCCAACATGGCCGCTTACCGCTTCTTCGTCCAGCAACTCGCGGGATGCTTCGACGGATGTGAATTCCACCACATTCACCGCTCCAACAACGAAGCAGCTGACACCTTGGCGAACATTGGCTCTCTTCGGGAGGAAATCCCACCCGGTGTTGCCCTCGAGAAGCTGTACAAACCATCCATCACACCGTGTCCAGGCTCCGACTCCATCCGGATATCGCCGGCTGCGGAGCCGGACGGGCCGGCTTCGGGCAAGCCGGAAGCCGTCGAGGTCCTCGTCATCGAAGAAGCTCCGCCATGGATCCAACCCTTCCTCGCCTACCTCGCCAATGACGAGCTCCCGGCGGACGAGCTCGTTGCCAGGCAAATCAAACGCCGGGCAAGTGCTTACACCATCATCAACAACGAGTTGTACAAGCGCAGTGTCTCCGGCATATTCCAGCGCTGCGTAAGTCAAGAAGAAGGGGTTAAGATCCTCAGAGAAATTCATCAAGGCGAATGCGGCCATCACGCGTCATCAAGAGAAATCGTGGCCAAAGCGTTCAGGCACGGTTTTTACTGGCCGACTGCGCTGGCGGACGCAAACCAGCTAGTCCGGCACTGCAATGGCTGTCAACGATTCGCAATGCAGAAACACACGCCGGCTTCAGCGCTCAAGACGATTCCTATCACCTGGCCGTTTGCCGTCTGGGGACTAGACATGGTTGGCCCATTGAAGAGGTCCAGTGACGGCATGACACACCTGCTGGTAGCCGTCGACAAGTACACGAAATGGATCGAAGCCAAGCCGATCAAGAAGTTGGATGGGCCAACAGCCGTCAAGTTCTTTAAGGGCATCATTTACCGCTTTGGCTACCCCAACAGCATCATCACGGACAACGGATCGAACTTCGTCAAGGGAGAGTTCGCCAAGTTCTGCGGCAGGACCGGCATCCGGCTCGACGTGGCCTTCGTCGCGCACCAGCAGTCAAACAGGCAGGTCGAGCGAGCAAACGGCCTCATCCTATCCGGCATCAAACCCCGGTTGCTCGAACCACTCGAGCGGGCAGCCGGCGCGTGGGAAGAAGAGCTACCACCAGTCCTCTGGAGCCTAAGGACAACTCCGAATCGCTCAACCGGCTTCACTCCCTTCTTCCTCGTCCACGGAGCTGAAGCCGTCATGCCAACCGACATCGAGCACGACACGCCTCGAATCGTGCTGTTCACGGAAGCGGAAGATAAACAAGCCTACGAAGATGGAATGGACTTACTCGAGGAAGCGCGCCAACTTGCCGAGTCAAGGTCGGCAATGTATCAGCAACAACTACGCAACTACCACAGCCGGCGCGTCAGACATGTCCGCTTTTGCGAAGGCGACCTCGTGCTCCGATTAATTCAAGATACCAAGAACATGCACAAGCTATCTTCACCCTGGGAGGGACCGTTCATCGTAAGCAAAGCGCTCATCAACAATGCCTACTACTTAATCGACGCCCGCGAACACAAGAAGGACACGATGGACAAGGAAGGCGATGAAACGGAAAGGCCATGGAATGCTTCACTTCTGCGTTGATTCTACACTTGAGAAAGAACCATGTATGTATCACCCATGCTATAAATAAAGGAACGAGAATGATGAGCACATGAGCAATTTTTTCGCAATTTTTCTGCATTTCCCTTTTCTTAAACTTCCGGCTGCACCGGCAGCCGGCAAGCTTGCCTTTAGCGGCCGTGTAGTGTGGCTAACCTCTAAACGGCTAACTCTTCGAATCCGGTTAAGGCCGGCAAGAGAATAAGCTGGAGGAGGCCAACCACGCGAAAAACACTCAAAGGAAAGTACTGCCGGCTGAAAAATCGCTGTTCTGCAAACTCGGCCAAGCCGGCAGCCGGCAACTTCTTCTCCTATTATGGATGATTATCTACACAACGCTAAACGGCTAACTCTTCGGATCCGGTTAAGGCCGGCAAGAGATTAAGCTGGAGGCCGACTGTATGCGAAAGACGTAAGAATAGAAATTGCTGCCGGCTGAGAAAACCCTGGCCCAATAAACCGAATCCTAACGTTATGGTGGTGTGCATGATCCCGCTAGACGGTGAAGTGCACACAAACTGCGGCGGGAAAAGGCTACCGGCGAGTGGAAAATTGAGTTGAATAAAATAAGAGTATTCTCTATAATCGAAAGAGCAAACTAACTACTTCGTCATTTCGTTCCCTGCACAAAAATGCCGCTACCTAGCTTCGGGGATCTCAAGCCGGACACAGGACGAAGCAAAAGAAGTTCAAACCGATCATCAGTACACAAATACAAGAGAAAAAGCAAATGGCATTCAACATCATAGGCAAAGCCTTACAGCCGGAAGCAGATTACATAAGCAAAAGGAGGAAGTACACAGGCGGACAACCTCGCCTACAGGCCAGGTCGGCTACAAGATAACATAAAGCTAAGCGGGAGGCGGAGACATATCGTCATCGCTCTCCTTCCACTCCTTGAGGCACAGGGAGCCGTCGAAGACCTTGACGTAGAGGACCCCAGTTTGGCACTTCACCTGGAAGTGGAGGATGACAGGAGGCTCCAGGCGGAAGAATTTAGCAAAAGCTTTCCAGCCGGAGAAGAACTCAGCCCGCCGGCGAACCTCCCCACCTTCTTGGCTAACCACGACACGAGCATGTACCTCCCAAGGACCCTGACGAGCTCCAACCCGATGAAGAAGAAACGTGAAGGGACCTTCCCCTTCCAGTGCATTGGCGACGGCCCGAGGGAGCCACTGGATGCGGTGGATGGGCTCGTACAGCGTCAAGAGGAACTCTAAAATGGGGAACTCGTCCCAATAGACACCCACAGGAGACTCCGAGCGGGCGGGAGATGGCTCCGTTTGCCTCCAGCCACCGCACCAGCGACAACTCCACCACCGCCGCATCCGAGCTTTGGCGGACGGCCCCTGCCGCGCTTGGCGACCGCGGTGGAGGACTCCCCGGTGTCCTTCTTCGATGGACGACCCCGACGGCGCTTGGCCACCACGGGAGAATCCACCCCGGTCTCCTTCTTCGGCGCCATGCCTAGAAGAGGAGGAACGAAGTAAAAGAGAAGATGAAGCAAGAAGAATGCTCCCGCACCGCTATTTATAAGGGGACCCGAGAGTAGCTGAACCGTCAGCGCTCTATCTCCAGGCGACACGTGGACACCAGCGCAAAGGGCGGCAAAGCCGAGAAAGCGAAAATATACCCGGGGGCTGCGCAGCCGCCAAGCCGGCTCCGTGCACCCGGACAAACAAATACACCCCGAGTCACGGACTCGGGGGCTGCCACGCTGTCAGCCGGCAGAAAATTCCCGGAGGCTGCGCAGCCGCCAAGCCGGCTCCGCGCACCCGGGCGAACAAATACACCCCGAGTCACGGACTCGGGGGCTGCCACACCATCAGCCGGCAGAAAATTCCCGGGGGCTGCGCAGCCGCCAAGCCAGCTCCGCACACCCGGACGAACAAATACACCCCGAGTAACGGACTCGGGGGCTGCCACGCCAGCAGAAAATTCTCGGGGGCTGCGCAGCCGCCAAGCCGGCTCCGCAGGCCCGGACGAACAAAAACACCCCGAGTCACGGACTCGGGGGCTGCACACCACCAAGGCGGGAAAAATACCCGGGGGCTGCGCAGCCGGCACGCCGACTACGCGCACCCGGACGATCAACCATTTCACCCCAAGTCAGAGACTTGGGGGCCGCACGTCATTAAGACGGTGAAAAAGAAGCGCAAACGAACAAAAGGAAAAAGAGAAAATTTCGACCCGGCTTGATACTCATGTCGGCCCAAAATTCGGGGGCTAGATATGGTGAATATCATCACCAAAACAAGCACAAGCTCTAGCACAAAGGCCCAGCAATCATAGCGCAACGATACTAAAGATAGCAACCAACAACAGGGAACATAATAACAAGTTCCACAAAGCAGTCATCAAGTACGCCCAGAATAACAAGGCAGGTAGCACGTCAAGGCAGTTAACAGACCAGAATAACAAGTTCTACAATTACGCCCGGCATCCCGGGGGGACAAATAATTCAAGGAGCAGCGGCATCGGCGGCGGCAGCAGTGTCGCCGGCTCCAGCGTCTTCAGCCGGCCGTGCCGCTGGGGATGGCTCGGCAGGCACAAGCTGCGTCAGGTCCACCGCCTTGGCAATCCGCTCCGAGACCATGCGAATCTCCGGGCGAAGACCTTCAAGCGATGTGCCCGTGCGGAAGCCTCCAGCCAGCATGCTCACCTGCACTTGAGGATACCAAGATTTCACCAGGGCCAGCGCCATATCGCTACCGCCTCGGGCCGCCATCTCCACTTGTTCATCAATTCCAGCAGAAGCCCCGTCAAGGCGGCTCGACAGTTCGCTCAGAGTTGTTGGGAGATGGGTGTCAGGCCACAGGTTCTCGAGCACGCCGCCGGCTGCATCCCTCAGCGTCTTGAGCTCTCGAGAAAAGTGCTGAAGACGGGAGGCGGCAGACGGCAATGCTCCAGCGGCAACACCAGAAGTTTCAGGAAGCGTATGTGCGAGAGCAACGGCCTTCCGGACTTGAGCGTCCGCCTTGGGATAGAAGCCTGTAAATCAAGCAAGCAAGATCAGAAAGGAAAGGCCACCGCTAGGATGAAGAAAAAGGGGAAGATGCCTTACCAAGAATGATCTCGTTGATGCATTCCGCTTCAGTGACGAGTCTACTCACGAATTGCTCGTGCTCGAGCTCGCGTCCTCTGGCCGCCTTGACAGTCTCATCATGCGCGTTCACGGCCTCCCTCGGCTTGAGCCTCAGGTCCTCCCCGTTCATCCGAAGGGTCTCTACCTCTTCAACCAGCCGAACAATTTCAAGGCGGCGCTTCTCGGAGACCTCCGCCGCCGACTGGAGATCAACCGTAGAGAGCGCATGAGCTGCATCCTTCTCCTTCAGCTTCTCGTCGAGCACAGACAGAGGGACGGAGACAGATAGCTGTTTCTTCAAGCCGGCGAGGGAATTGGGGTCACCTAAACGAAACAGGGTCAGCAGCAAGTCAGAAGACCAAAGAAAAAACGAGGACACCAAGGCCGAAGCCGGCAGAAGAACAAGATGGTACCTTTGGCCGATTCGAGTTCCCGCTTAAGCTCCGCAATTTCTTTGGCAGCGCTGCCAAGAGCATACTCTACCGACGAACGAAGCAAGGAGGCATCAGCCAGCTGGTCCTTCACCCTCTTCTCCATCAGCGCCGCCAAGGGGAAATGCCCCGATGCGTCCAACCTATCTAGCGTAGGGCCAGAGTAGAGAGGGGTGCATTCCAGAGTCGCCTGGCGAGGGCCGGGGAGCGAGCTCGTCACCACCGCTATGGCAGTGTCCTTGGCTGTCTCTGCCACCACCGAAGAAGGAAGAGGGAAGGAACCGCCTTCACCTCCGGTTCCCGGCCGGGGAGCCACCTCGAACGCATCCACCATTGCAGCGTCGCCACCACCGGCGACCCGAGACTCAAGATCAACCACCAGGGGAGGCGCCTCTGACGGCGCCACGGTGTCCTTCGCCACTTCCGCCGCCGCCTTCACGGGCTCCGAGGGCGGGATGGCCGCCTGCGCCTTGGGAGCCTCCTTCGCGGGCTCCGATCCGAAGCTGACGATGGCGGATGCCCTCTTCCCGCCGATTACAAGCGGCTCTCTGCACGAAGACAAAGGGATCACCACAAAGAACATTGATTGCCAAGATGAAATACACCAACGCCAACACTCACCCGTCACGCGTGCCCAGGACCACCGGCTTCCTCCGTATGCGTTTGGACGATGGGGCCGACGCGCTGCCGGATGGCCGCTTCACGCCGCCAGCGGGCGTCTCCGCCGCCTTCATGGAGGCGACTGGGGCGTCGGACGGCTGTACCAGGGCAGCCTGCTCCACCACATACTCGGACTTGGCCTTCGTGGCCTCCGCGGCGGCCAATTCCACCTTCGCCTTCCCCTCAGCCTCCTTAGCAGCAACCAGCTGCTCCAC
Organism: Puccinellia tenuiflora; assembly: GCA_012064385.1. Taxonomy (NCBI): domain Eukaryota; kingdom Viridiplantae; phylum Streptophyta; class Magnoliopsida; order Poales; family Poaceae; genus Puccinellia; species Puccinellia tenuiflora. Next base: position 260,569 of record QRDG01000253.1, on the reverse strand, counting down.
GGTCACCTTGGCATCCATCGCCTCCCGGATCAAATCCGCCTGCGCCAGTTCCGCATAAATAGCCTTTTCCATATCCTCAACACTCAAGTCATAATTAGGATCAACCACAAGAGCAGGATTAACCACCTGAGCGCTGGTCCCACCAGCAGGAGCTTCCGGTTTCTTTGTTTCCTCCTCCTCCTACTTCTGCTTCGCGGCGACCTTGGCTCTAGCTTCCTCCATGATAGCATCAACTTTCTTCTCCGCCGCCAACTTCTCGGCGGGCGTCAAACCGGCCGTAGTGGGCCGGGACGGCGTAGACGACAACTTCTTAGCGGGCAGCACGCCCCGCTTCATAAATGAACCTCCCCGCTTATGGGACACGGGGCCTGCATCGACATCGGCGGCCTTGTCGGCCGCCTCTCCTTCAAAACCTGCTTGGAGGGCACCGCCTGAGCCCTCCGCGCCGCCGCCTCCAGCTCTTTGGTCCTACGGGAGGATGGCACCGGCTTGGAGGCTGGCATGGGAGAAGAACCTTCAGAGTCCGGCTCGGAGTCACTGGAGAGGTCCACTACCACGCGCGCGCCACCGCCAATTTGCTCGGTGACCTTGAGCCCAGGAGACTTACCGCGGGGCGACGAAACCGGAGGCGGAGCATCGCGCTCAAGGTCCTCATCCCTATAGGTTGCCGAGTCGGAGTCGGAGCCGGCCGAGGGGACAGGACTCGTTGTGGCACGGGCGCCGTCGTCGCCGCCTCCCCCCGCCTTCGCCAACATCGGCACCCCCGTCGGACAACTCGGTGGTGTCCCCGTGCTTGTCCGCAGGCCTCCTCACGTCAGGGACATCGCGGGCGCCGTCATCCACTTCCCCCTTGGCGGCGGCATCCGTCTCTTCCTCCGTCTGCTCGTCGGAGTCTTCCACCTCCAGGATGGCCGCCAGGTCCATAGAAAAAGTACCACGGACGTCGTCCTCGAAGACGACCTCAAAATCTTCAGCCCTCTGAAGCTCGCAAAGCTGCACGACAAGCCGAATAGGTCAGGCGGCAGACGGACAAAAAGTTGAAAACGGACACAGAAGCGATGACTAACCTCAGGGGCTCGTTCCGAGCGAGTGAACGGAGGGAGCCCAAACTTCCAGTTATGCCCCATTCCATCGGTGATGATGCGGGCAACCCACTTGCGCAGGCTGTCCGGCTTCGACACCTCCATGCTGACCCGGGTGGGATCCCGGGGGCCAGAGTAGAAGCACATTTTGTGCGATCGAGCCTGCAGCGGAAATATCCGCCTTGACAACCATGCCAGGGTCAGATCCCTGGACGTCAAGCCGGCGTCCACCAACTCCTTCAGCCGGCCCAACAAGACTGTTTCCAGGGCCTCGTCGACCAAGGGCTTCCGGCTCCAGGATTTGGGCGCCGGCAGCGAGCCGGAGAAGGCCGGCAGGCCAATCTGATCAACGTCAGAGAGGTTCCGGACGTAGAAGTAGGAGCCCTGCCACTTCTTGATGGAGTCGGGCAGGTGAATCTTGGGCAGCGGCGTGTTCTTCGTGGAGATGGAGACGCTGCCGCAATCCCGCTGCTGCCCAGCGGTCGTCTGTGCCCGCAAGTAGAAGAACAAGCCGAACACCTCCATGTTGGGCCAGATGCCCAGATACGCCTCGCACAGCGTGATGAAGCACAACAACTGAGTGATGCAGTTGGCCCCCAGGTGGTGGGGCTGTAGCCCGTAGAAGCGCAAGAATTCCGAGAAGAAGGGGCTCGCCGGAAGCCCCAACCCCTGCTCCAAATGTGCCGAAAAAACAACGAACTCACCCTTCCTGGGCTTCGGCGAAATCTCCTCCGGGTCAGGAGCGTGGGCTCCCACGTCGTCCGTCCTCCCCAGGAATCGGCCCCGGCGGAGCCTCCGGATGTCTTGGGAATCCACGCCTGACCCCATCCACGCGCCGGAACTCGCCATGGACGACCTGTTTCCCGTCGGAGAGGAGACAGGAGCAAGGACGGCGAGAATGCGGGAGAAGATCGACGAGCACCAAGGAACACGAAGAGCAGCGGGGAAGACGAAGCGGGAATGGGGAACGGTAACCCCGATCGTTCCCCCATCTTTCCTCTTTTAAAGCAAGGGCCGGCGAAACCGCCTCTGCTTATCACGCCACGTGGAGCGCAGGCGCGTCACATCCTCCGCAGAGGATCCCGCAAGCAGGCAGTTGCCACAGAAGATCCTGCCCGATGAAGCCGAGACGACGCACCCCGGACCTCGGGCAGAGAACCTTTAGACGGACAAGACGTGGGAGCATGGCTGACGTAAGCCACGATCTGAATCCTCAAGCCGGTCGTGCGGGGCCGCCAAGATCTGCAGCTCCGGCTCTGCGCGGCCGAACAAGCCATCGTCAACTTCAACAGCATGCAGCCAAGACCAAGGGAACTTGCAGGGTTCTTTCCGCACGTGAACTTCAACTTCATCCAGCTCCAGCTCCGCCCGGCTCCAGTTTCGGCCGGCACTATCTCCGACTTCAACGTCTCGGCCACGACAATCCAGACCAGGGGAAGATCGCAAAGTCTTCCCAGCAACCTAGCAAGACTCCACGATCTCGGGGGCTAGTGTTGGGGGGATGAACCCCGGATACCCCAAAGAGGCTCACACCTTCAAACTCCTCATGCCGGCTGAACGATGCCGCCTGCACTGCGCCGGCTGGAATGGAACGCCTGCGTCTGCCCGGATGAAGACATCCGGCTGGACTGAAGTCGGACCAACCACCCGACAATTCCGTACCAGTGGGCCAGCCCCGCATAACCGCTCCTGGTGAACAGTACCTCCTGTCGGGCATCCCCTGTACAGAATCATGACAACGAGTTCCAGCCGGACCAGAGAGTAGATGATGTCATAGAGATAATCCTGTAAATTCCTTGTAACCCAAAACCCTAGCCCGTTGCCTATATAAGGCGGGCTAGAGCCTCCTGCGTGAGGCATGCAACAGCAAGCAACCAGAGGACAGAAGACAGTAGTAGGAGATCATCTTCCACCTCCAGCCGGCCAAGTAGTTCTAGCCGGCTGGGCCACGAAACAGCTCCAGGAGCACCACTTGTAGCCCGATTCCACGTTCTAAGCAATAAGAATCCAGAAGAGCAGGACGTAGGGGTGTTGCCTCATCACGAGGGCCCTGAACCTGGGTACATCGCGTGCGTTTGCGTGCTAGCTACCCAATCCCGCGCGAGCGCCATCGTTGCCTTGTCCCACACTTGTTTTCCATCGTTGATGGATATGTCGTTGATGCCACCACGACAGGTATAACACCCTCAACGACCGTCATGGAACACGACCGTCGCGAGGGCAAACACAACCAACATCCGGGGCCGCCGCCTCGGCCTAAAAGGAAATCGCTGCTGCCACTGCCCCAGCAACCCCGACAGCCTCGCCGCCAGCACCACCTTCCGGGACCGCCGTCCCGACATAACACCGCTCACAACCGAGCCACGACGCCGCACGACTCAGCCACCCGTAGCCCAAGCTGCCCAGAAAGAGCTGCTCGCAGACCACGGACGCCGTACCAACATCCGGGACCGCCTCCCCGGCCTAAAAGATAGCCGATGCTGCCGCTGTCACACCAACACTAACACCTTCGCCGCCAACATCCCAATGACGCTACGACAACCTCACCACGAACACCTTGGCCTCATCTTGTCGTTGGCGCGCCACCGCGCGGAATTCTGGACACACCACCAAAACCATGCCACCATCCACCAGTCCCTCCGACCAAAGCAAACTCCAACACGATTCCCCAAAGAGGGAGACGACGCAAGATGCGCCGCCATCGTCCGATCCAATGATCCGAAGTTTCCTCCAAGCTGCCTCGGACAGAGTAGAGCATCACCACAATGATGTCTTCAAGAAGAGTACGGCGCCCAAGGTCGTCGCCATCGTCAGCTCCGATCAAATCAGAGACAAGGTCTTCACCAAACGTAGCTATATTCAGTTGATTCGATGATCACTACTTGATCACCACACGGAGAAGCTGCTAGTTTGGTGATGTTGACGGATCTTGGATGACAACATTGACAAGCACGTAGACCCTGGGTGTATATCCGGAGCGACGATCGCCACCGGCCAGAACGTGTACGTGTGGCACGGAACTGGAGGTTTCCACTGCGAGGTCACTCGCTTGATTCGGCAGTTGCACTACCTCCGGTTCCGGCAAGATCCAAACGGATTGAGCAGCACACGCGTCGGACTGGTCGGCGATCGAGGCAGTTATACCGTCCTACTCAAGCTGTGTCTCGCTGCCGGCAACCAGCGAGCGCCACGTACGTACGTGCCCTAGCTTAGCTTAGCAGTCAGGCCGAGTAGCTAGGTGGTTAGTTGGTTACCTTAATTAAATTCTTCAGGCGTGTCGTGTGGTACAGAGACATTTGGTTTCTTGCCGTAGGTACGTACGTGGAGCTGGATCTACTCGGTAACAGCATATGGTTGGCACGCACGTTCTTCAATGGCCACGTACCTGATTTTTGTGTATGTCGGCCTGCATGCGCATGTGCGCGCTCGGCGGCACGTACATACCTCATTTTGTTCCGGTAGTCCGGCACCACCATGGCAGCCGTTCACTTTGAAAATACTTGATCATCCGATGCAATTTTGTAATCCCATTGGGTAGAACACATTAGAGGCCGGCAATCTCAGTCAATCGTGTAGAACCAACACATCGATGTCGATCATTTTTCTACTAGTAGCTCCTATATTAATTTACTAATTACTCTCTTTGTAGTTGAAGACGGCGGGTTGTTCAAGGCTGATTTCCGACCCTTCGTACCGGCATCAGCTTGTTGAATGAAATTAATCTGCACGACAGGTCGTCCGGCCACAGACAATTGTGACAAGTATATAGCCTAGCAATTACCGTCGATATATCCGTCCCCGTCCTGTCGAATCGATCCTAGCCACACAGCCTGCACCTAGGCATCAACTTATAAAATTGTTGTACTACTCATGTGGACCAAAAGTCTGAACTAATGGAAAAGTCTTGTAATATCTTCATATTTAACATGCCCCTCACGTCTAGATTATTTTAGTCATTTTGCCACACATCTGCGCAGCTAGTAGTTATACTACACTCCAAACGAAATGCACGTATGACAACGAGTTACAAAAATATACTGACTTGTAAATACATTTTCGATTCAGCTACGTAGTATATGATCGACCGCGACGGGGGATGAATATCGGGGCTATCCGGCCTAGCCAGCCAGCTATCTCTCTCTCTCTCGCCTCCACGTACGTACTTAGCTAGGGATAATTACTAAATTGGGACAGTTACTAAATTGTTTAGCGAGAGATCAAAATAGTTTAGTCGCGGCCGGCGATGCCGTAACAGCGACATAGTCAGGCGCCGAGAAAGCACCACCGTCGTAATTAATTAAAAGAAAAAGTCCAAAACAAACCTTAAATTTATAGATGAAAGATAAATCGAACCATGAACTTTGAATCCCGAAAATTGACACTCTAAACTTGTTAATCCCGGTCTATCCTAAACCTTGTACCTGTTTTCCATGCCAGAAAAAAAAGAGTCAAATTGTTACTCCCACTGACTGCACTGGCCCACTCGTCATATCTATCTTCAACCTTTTCCTTGGTTTTTTCTCAAATTGTTAACTAGTCTTACTGTAGATGGTCTTGCTCCCTACGCCCATCACAAGTAGTTGTGCCAAGCTAGCTTGCTCTTGTTGACCTTTGATTGGAGGAGCTCGAGCAACACCAATTCGATCAGTACACAGGCGCAGAATGGAATGGAACGAGACCAATTCGATCAGTACACAGGCGCAGCATGGAATGGAACGAGACGCGGTCGACTGGGAGCTTCAAGGCGCTGGGGACCTGCTTGGGGGAGGGGGAGCAAGAACTTCAGATCCATGTACATGAACCTGCTCGGGCGCGCGTTCTCCATGTCGGGGCGTGGAGCAGCCAGGGCGCCCGTTTCTCTGTACCGCCCGACGTCTGCTTTAGCAATGGATGCCGTCGATCTGGATCTTCCCGTCGTACGCAGATCTAATCCTTGTCAATATTGTTGGCAGGTGTCGATGGCAAGCAGATTGCCCGCAGCGTGGGGAGATATTGGGAAGGAAATGGCAGGCCACCATGTCCCGAGCAGCGGTGGCGGCGCCCCATTTCCTACGCAGCGACGGTGAATGTGAGGGAGATTAAGGAAGATGATGGATTTGACATGCGGGCCCAAATCATCAGTGTGAGTTGCACGTAGCCTCGTTGGGATTGTAGTATTCCCAGTGTACCAAACAGGTCTAGTGTCTAATCTAGACTGGGATTGATAAGCTCAGTGTGCCAACTTCCGGGATTCGAAGTTCAGGGTTCAGTTTATCTTCCATCTATGAGTTTGAGGTTTGTTTTGGACTTTTTCCTTAATTAAATCACGGCAAGTGAGTGGGTGGGAGACAGAACAGAGTTCATCAAATCTAAAGCTATCGACATGTAAAATTTCCAAATGCAAAGACCACATGTAGACACAATATGGATGGAAGCAGGCATCGGTTTTGTACATTTTTAGCATCTTATTATCTTGAATTTTCTTCATCTGTTCCATTCTAGAAACTTCCACCGTAACATAAACACGTCCAGGCTGAGATATTGTGCAAACGGCGGTCCTGGGCCAGGCCTGAAAGAGGCGGAAGTAAGAATGCCAGACCTATCTTGATCTTGAAACAGTGAAGATACGCTTATTTTTTATTAATGATTAAATACTAACAATAGCATGTTTTCGGTAAAATATACAAAATCATGTATTTTCGGGCCGCTTGGTCTTTGGGCTAGGCTTTGTTCTTGGACAGAGCCCATCGGGCACCCTTACCCACGTCTATGAGATACACTTAACTAGATACAAGCATTAACGCGCATAAGATTTTGGAGTATACTGTCTTACTAAATACACAATCTTAGGGGAGTATTGTATTATTGTTTAGGAATAATGTACTAATTTTTTAAAGAGTATTTGAGGCTACAAATTCTGCCTTTGATGGGTCAAATTTCTTGCATCACAAACTAGTACAAACTGACTGTATCTAGGAGTAAGACACCTACTTGAGTAAGCATCTTAAGTAGTCATGTTTTTTTTTTTCTGAAACAGGCAAAAGTTTACCTTTTCATTGATAAAGTTAGAGAGTATGGCACAATGCGATGTCGAAGTCCGAAAATTTACAAAGATCTAATCTCTTCGGCAAGATGTTCCCCAAGTCTTTTGCACCAGCGATCGCCCAAGTCTTCTACTCGTGGTCGATCCGTCCCCGGCTCGTCCGCGATTCGATGCTCCGTCTCATCGCTGATGCTACGTGCAGCTCTGCATCTGGCTTTACTTTTGTTCTGGTACGTCCACGTGCCCAACCGAATGTGGCCCGTCTGTTATCCGGCCGTAGCGAATGGTATATGCTACAAACATGCAGAAAAACAGTTTCAAATACTTTGTATTTTGAGTTACACACACATGACAAAATGTGGATCTGAGTACAGTGTTTTCCTATCTCTAAATTTTATCAAATTTTGTTATTTTTGTGTAGCCCAAAATACAATTTATTTGAAATTAAAATTTTGCATGTTTATGGGATACATCATTGGCTACATCCGGAGTTTTTTTGAAATATGATTTTCGAATTTTGTAAATTAGCAGGAGCACTGGATCTCGGGAGCCAAAAAGACTGTCTGGTATTGTTGCGTGTTGCGTATCTCCCAATATACTTGCTGCATCCAGCAATAGATATGATCGTATCGTTGTAACCTCTCTAATCATGCGTACTGAACTTGTCTATCCATATATCTTCATAACTGTATCGCGTTTATAGAGTAGTAGTATAAGGTTCTTCGGTTTTAGAGAAATAATAATAACAATAAAGTTGTTTCTAAAAAACATGAAGTTGTTATATACGTAGCATCATGCATGTGGGCTACTTCCGTTGATCTCCTATTGAAAAAAAAAAACCCACCGAAAAAAAGCGAGATTGCTGCAATTTCGTCCGGCCGGGAATCTATCCGAGATGCAATTCGTTTTGGGTGGATATATAGCATTTGGCCGCTGCCGCGTTTAGAACTTAGAAGATCTTCTTGTTATGGTTCCAGGGAAAGGAGATCTTGTTGCTTTGTTAGTCATTTTTGTTCCAGATCATGCACGCATACGCATGTGGGATTGGGCTAAACCTGGCCGGCCCGACCAGTGTTTGATCTAGTGTGATCTCCTGACGATCATCACTACTCCGGGCATGATCTGGCGCAACTCACAAGCAAGAGCTACTACACCCGGCCTACGCACTATCGAGGGACCACAAATACAGTTTGTTTGAATCGACCACTCTTTGATCACCACGGAGAAGCTAGCTTTGGTGACGATGACCGATGGAGACCTTGCATGTCAAGTTCAAGCCACCGGCCGGCCAGGCCAGCAGGGCGGTGTACACGTGTGGCATGGAACCGGAAGTTTCCACTACGAAGTCACTCGCTTGATTTGGCCGTTGCATTACCTATTTACCTCCGATCCCGGCAAGATCGAAAGGGAGCCGAACGCGTCCCAACTTGAACTGGTCGGCGAGGAAGTTATTCGATACGTCCTAGTCAGCTGCTCTAGTTAGCGGAGTACGTAGTCTTCCGTCTTCTACGTACACACGCCACTGTAGGAATGTGGTAAGGTGCCGACGGCCGCCCGCTACGCCGACGGCAATTTGTCGGGGCCATCGGCGTAATTTATTGGCAGGCCAGCCGGTCGAGGTGGCTGTTGGCACACCTTTGCCGTCGGCGTAGAATGGTTGTGCCGACGGCCACCGTCGGCATAGATGGTCACAGGGCTACGCCGACGGTAAAGCCGTCAGCATAGATATGATTTTTTTTCTATTTTTTATTTAATATGAAATAATTCATATCTTTAAACCCGTAAATCGAAATTTAACAAATAAAATATCTAAATCGATTAGAAAAATGACAGGAATCCAAATATGACATCCATATAATATTTTTCACCATGCATATGACTTTTGTAACATATTTTTGGTACTTGCTTACTTAAAAGTCATTTTTGTCACTTAAAAAAATGGAAAATCATATTTATGAAAATCATTATGGAAATTATTTTTGACACTTAATTATGTCTAACCCTAGCCCGAAACCGAGACCGTAAACCCTAACGATAAACCTAAACCTAACCGTAACTTCGATCCAGCAAAAACCGTCAAAGATCTCTAAAGAAAGTATACATTGTGAATCTAAAAGTGATTTTTTTTTAAAAAATCATGACCAAACTATGTGGCACTCGTAGTTCAAATCAGTCCCACTTACAGCGAAATCGGCAGGAACTTATCTGAATTGTTTGAAATATCTAAGTATGTTTTTATATACAAACTCAGGGTTAAATGCACTTATAAGGTGGTCTAATATTTTCTATCTATTTGGATGTTCCTCTTTCGGTGAGCCGTTTTGGTAGCTACTTCACAAAAAAAAAGCCTGTTTTGACACTAAAAAGGTGAAAAATGGTTTTTTTATTCAACGAAACCCCTAAACCGCTTAGTCAATACTATTCTACAACCAAGATACACCAGTGTGTCAAATATTGCCGCATTCTGACATTTTTTTGCTATGTTAAATATCATACCCTACCTCATTTCAGTCGAAAACCATACATCTTTCTACCTCGTAGCTCATTTCTGTGAAGTTTTTTTATGAAAAACCCATTTTTGAGTATTTTCTGAATTTTCTAAAACTATCAAGGTTTTTGTGATGCAAAAGATGATATGGATGAAATGTTTGAATTCCTCTCATTTTTCTAATCGATTTAGACATTTTATTTGTCAAATTTCGATTTACGGATTTAAAGATATAAGATATTCTATATTAAATGTAGAAAGAGAAAAAATTAAAATTTATTTTATTGTTATTTATTCAAAATATTATTACTTAATAATTACTATTTATTCAAATAAATTTTCAAAATTTAAGTTATAAAAAGTGTAATATCGTGACCCAGGGATTAATATGATTGATATGATAGTTATATCAGTAAGTTCTAATTTATCATTTGGAAGCTAATTTGGATGGAAATCAGAAATTAAGCGTGTTTGGGCTGGAGGATGAGTGACCGAATGTGAAGTTTGACCAGGATAAGTAGTTTGACTTGGGATTATGAGTGGAATTAGAGTTTAAGTGTGTGGCTAAGTAGGAAATTTTAGAATAGAAATAAAAATAGAATTAAAAAATATAAGTAAAAGTTTTTTAAAAAAATGAGGAAAAAAATGAGGAAAAAAATATGCCGATGGTACTATGCCGACGGCAAAGCCATCGACGTAGCATATGCCGACGGCTTTCGCTACGTCGACGGTATTTTTGGCTATGCCTACGGGCTGATATGCCGACGGCAGCCGTCGGCGTAGACCTATGCCGACGTCAATTTGACCTACGCCGTATTTTCTGGCCGTCGGCATATCCGCAGTTTCCGGTAGTGCGCTGAAAGAGATATGCATGCCTCTCAATCCTGTAATAGTATCCAAAAATACATAAGAACACGAAGGACCTTATACACATCGGAGCGGACGAAAAGTTTCTATGTACTCGACTTATTAGGCCGGAATGGATTGGGTAAAAACTCCAATTTTCCAGCCTGCGGCAGCAGATCCCCGGCGGAGTATGTATAGCTAGGGGGAGGAATTTCGTTAATTCCTACTGTATGTACAAAACCGTCCTAGTATCCTAGTCTGTACAGTAGTGTCTCGCTGGTCATGTCGACGTGGGTTTGGTCACTGGTTGTCGCCGGCGCGGTCACCGGCGAAGGAGACTTTGGAGAGGCGGCTGGGACGGGGGCGGAACACGGCGGCGGCGCGCCTCCGGTGCTGCGACTGCGGGGACGGCGCGAGCGCCCTGCGCGCCCACGTCCCGCTGTCGGTGCCGACGACTCGCACCAGCGCGCTGCCTACGCGCTTCACGCCGCCCCAGGTCGAAGGCGGGGAGACGGGCTTGCTGTGGCTGTGGCCGTGGCTGGCCGAGGCGTCCTGCCTGCGCTCCTTGTGGAGGCTGCAGCGGAAGGAGCCAGGGTGGTTCGTCGGGGAGCACATGCAGGAGCGCCGGCTCTTGGCGGCGGCGGGCGGGGACGAGATGCTGACGGACTTGCCCGGCGAGCGGGCGCCGCTGCCGGCGGCGGCCCGGCAGCTTGACACGGGTGGGGGAGGCGGAGCGGTAGCTGGGAATCGAGAGGACCGGGCCGCTGGGCCGAATCGCAGCCGCCGTCGCCATGATAGACGGGAGATCGGAGAGCGGTCGAAATCAGGATTCAGGAGGCGGTGGCTCTGGTTTGGTATCAGTTCAGCTGTGGTGGTTGCTTTGGGGCTTTGGCAAATCGAGCGGCCTGGTGCTTACTTACTAGATTCGAACGGCGCGGCTCGCCGCGCGGCACTTATAGCTTCTTTTAATTTTTTGCCCGTGGTTATCACAATTTATACAGATTATTAAGAATACAATTTAAATCCATATGTATTTGATCACAAGTCTACAGATTCGAAAGCATATTTTTCACATCATATGAAATCAATAATCAAAGCATCACATAGTAAAAATCTTAAGAAACAGGAAGATCAATCGAATGCTAAAGCACACAGGGAAAGTAATATAGAAATTCACATTGTATTCAATAAATATTTTTTGATCACATGGAAGTAGTACCAAATACATAAGTTTCGATCAGTTTGGAAATGCGACCTCAAACATCTGATGACTAAGTAAATCTGTAAACCTGAATTGCAAAAAGGAGTTATAGGACATGACAATAAAAGCATGATTATAGATTTCTTAACTCGTATGTCCATTTAGATTAAGATATAAATTGATAGCACTTTAGAATGACCATGGTCGAGCTGGAACAGTTGGAGTGAATACAAATACATCTGTATACAATGCTAACGACACATTACTATATCTATGATTTAAAAGGCTAGCAATTGTGAAAAGGCAGTACTACAGTCTATACTTGTATAATTCTAACCTTAGATCAATTGTTTCTTCCATCTAAACATAATCCATTAAAAAATCAAATAGCAGGGCTACAAATATAACAAATAAATCTCAACCATTTGGACGTGGTCTGGTGCCATGAAAGGGAGATAACTTGCCAATATAGTGATATATTCTATCACATGATCTTCTACCCATATTCAAATCACAGAACTTAATTAAAAACCCAACAGATACATGGGAGGAAGGTCAAATATATTCCAACTGTAGTTTCTGTTTAGTCAATGGAACAGTGATCTCGTACGCAACCGCCACCTCTAAATATATTCCATCGTTTACAATAATTCCTGCAAGATGCAAAATGGTTTCTCTTTAGCCATTTTGTTTAATCGGACAGGTTGTGTGCGCAAGACCAAATGAATACACAATGTGTGCCATTCTTCAACGGTGAGGGGAGAAGAGGCAGAGGAGTTACAGAAATCCATGTATTGATCAAGACCATACGCCATGCCTAAGAGTCAACGTTTCAATCACATAAACCTTAAAAAAATAATTGATAATGTCATGAAGCAGATGGTGTGCAGCCTGATGTCATGAAACAAAAATCAACTAAATATCTGTGTAATTTAGAAGCCAGAAGTTGTTAAAAATCCTAAAATATGATGCTCGACTGACTGTAATACTCACTGACCAGATGGTAAAGAGAAACATATGAATAAAATTGTAAATCAACTTGGCAATGAATCATCTTAGGTACTACTCAACCAACTTGGCAACAAAACAATCTAGATGAAGCACGAATGACCAGAATAGTAAATAAACCTTGAAATCATTCAAGAATATTTTCCGGTCGAAAATTAATCAAAGAAAACATATACAACGTAAGTGACCTGAAAAGTAAGAATTAAAGAGACGTGGAGTGAGCACTTAATTTTTGCATGAGCAGACCAAACTCCTAAAAAGATCAAGTTATCCAAATAAAGGAATATATCGAAGTGAATTGTATGAAGAAAAGTCATCTCTCTCCTTTCTTTTTTAGAAAGGGACAATTAACCAGGTATCATAAGAGAATGAGTTACAGAAATCCATGTATTGATCAAGACCACACGCCATGCCTAAGAGTCAACGTTTCAATCACATAAACCTAAAACAAAAAATCATATTATAACGTCTCGTTGGTTCTTTTAATATTTTGCCCGTAATTATCGCATTTTTTTACAGATTATAAGAAAGCGGTTAATATAGAGAAGTGTAAGCTAAACACAACTATATTATTTATAGGCTGATATGTTGTAGGTCCATTACAAAATATTAGCCCATTTACATTACAAAATATTAGTTTGTTCAGTAAAATAATATATGTTGCAACAAAATTATTTATTTAGTTGTTTATTTAGGCTCTATTGAAAATTCATAAAGCTCTGCCGTCACCAAATAGTTTACATTCAAATGCACATTATAGATTATTTTTTTGGTATTATTTCCAAAGTACATCGGTCCAGGACAACGTTCTCAGAAATTTCAGATTTAGGTGTGATTCCTAAATGGCATTATATTTTAGCATATTTATAATCAAGAGACATCTTCAAACGGTAGAATGGAGAATGTGGTCACTTCCTTGGTAATTAATCAAATGGAAGTTAGGACCACGACAACAAACACTCAGGAGGAGAACATGTAAAGTTTATATAAGGAATATACAGGGAATAAATATGCCAGACCTTTGATGAAGCAAACAATTAAATAAAAAGAGATAGACTTGGGGATAATCTAATCATTGACATTGATAATTTGATTGATAGACTGATACAGTACGTAGTAATTAATACATACCAGTGGAATTATAGTTTTAGAGCAAATCACATTGTTATTACATACACAAAGTGTACTCATTAGTTTGCAGGATAAATATGTTTTTCATTACAACATTCTAAGCTATCACATATGTAGGTAAACATTGATAGCGGAACTACGGGAACATAGCTCATAGCAGGATGAGTACACATGAACACACATATACCACTGGTACTAAATGGTAGGTACGATAGGCTGATGGAAAGGTGTAAGACTGTGGTGGAGATTGTCCATACAGGGTAAACGAACGACACAGAAGGAGAACCTAACAATACCTTTTAAGCTTTCAACAAATGCGGCCGAAAAACCTGTCCAATCATCAGGCGAAGGGGCATGAACAACACGTTTGAAGCAAAGCATGTCCCATTTGTACTAAAGAAAGCAAACAGCGCAATCAGCAGTTAAGCATTAGCCATGAAACAAAAACAAAGAGGCTCTATGAGCAATTCACAGCTACATACCTAAAGAGACTTAACAGCACATACAGTATATATTATTAACAGCAAATACAAACAATTCAACACGAAGATTTCAGACATAAGCCTTGTGAAAACCGAAACGGTACATCAGAATGGAAAGCAACCAAGATCCAATCCACAAACTATAGAGGAAAGGACAAAAGTTTGAGTTCTACGGAAATGAACAAACATAAGACCTAGATAAGAAAAATCATTTTCTAGCAGGACAAAATTTCAGGTCAGCCAATCATCCAACATCACCAACCCATCCTTAACAATTTCCCTGATAACCTGAGAGTGAAAATGGTATAATAAACTGATAATTTTGCCAGGTCAACACATGCATTTATCTTGCTGCAAGTCTAATTACATTTACATTTTGGAACGAAGTGTATGAAGATGTTCCTATTTATTCAAGTGTTATTTTTGTAATCGTTAGTGGCACCACAATTTCCAATTTCCCTGGGTATGAATTTTGCAAGTTACTAAAAGGATCCGACCATTTAAACCAGTCAACCAGTGTGAACTATTAATCTGTCATTGATCAGAACACCAAACAATTTAGTAATAAACAAATGACCCAAGAAAAATACATACGAACAAAGATCCAATAGAGGTAGGCATATATTTCGAAATGGAACTCGTTCTTGCAAGAATGAGAACCTAAATAATGAGAATGTTAATGAAATAGAACTGAAGGAAAAAATGTGAACCTAAAATCATGAGAGTGCTAATGAATTAGATGGTAGGTTCATGCTTATCACACGTGCCAACTGATATCTGTATATTACAGAATCATAGCTAGTAATTGCAAGCATATGAAAGTAAGAGAGGGAATAGGCTCACACATGCTGGAGGTTGTTGATCAGGATGAAGCTAGGTGTGTCGCTGACCATTCAACACCTGATCCTTGGAAAGAATAATGAGGGAAAATAAATTCCAAATTATATAGCCGAGGGGGCGATGTGAGTAATCCTCACGCCGGATACATGGATTCGATCTAATGAATACCTGCATATAACACACAACATCATGGCAGACGGTGATGGCTGCGACGGAGATATCAACAATGTGGCGATTATTGATATAAAGCAAGATATAGAACTATTATAGATAAATATTCTAGTTTGATGTTAGTTGCTCAAGATAATTAATACCATAACAATATAAAAATTTCTTTGAGACCATCTTTTTATCAGATTATACTTCATCAAGGTTATCTACAACATGAGTGGTTTAAAATCACTTGGAGGGAGGGGCTTTGGCAAGAGAGAAGATGATTTCAGAACTAAATCAACTCATACAGCCAAGTCAATGTAACGAATGATTTCCTATGCAAATGCCACCTCCAATTGTTGGGTCATTCTCATATTCTTTTAGAAGTAAGGCACCAACAATGGACACTATCAACAGACAATTCAGGGATATATGCCACAGAACCCAAAAGAAAAACAGATCTTGAGATGAAAGAGGAGATCGGTGCTAATTTCATACTTTCTTTACAATTGAAATTGAACACAATGTAAGCCTGGGATCAAAATCATTTAGTACATAGCATTTAAATAGTTACTATTAGAGGGAACTCGTAACAATAGGTACATGACCTGGATTTGACATGTGCAATGCAACAGATATCTAAATCATGCTTTGCACGTGCATGAGTAATATTTTTTAGTGCCTCATGAATCCATGGTGCAAATAAACAGTGATTTGTGGGAAGATATGGCTGCTCGAAAATAGTGAAATGTAGAACGAATACAAATTACATCAATAGACTTGTTGCGTGAAGCTAGGTCTAAATGACTGTGAACATACCAATATTCATCATGGTAGTAACAAACTGAAGCCATCAAACAAATTACCAGACCATGTTCATCAATCTCCAAAACCCAATCAACATCACACATATATATAATCCTCTTAGTGGAAGGGTATGCACATATAGCACCTTGTATTGAGTAGCTTGATAAAATAACATCTGAACACAAGAAAATAAGGACAATTAGAAACAAAAGTAATCTGTCAAGCACCACAGAAATAACAAAGAATATGCATTGATGTCAGTTCACATTGATCTACAATCTCCAAGAGATCTAGCATAAGTTGTTTACCTCAAGCGATAAATAACAAAGGTCATTTGTGGTTGTTAATTCTCTCTGGAAAAAGAACGGGTAATGAAAATCAGGAAAACAGTAAAAACTCCAAGAAACCATTATATTTGCTGTATTTGGCTACAATAATCTGTAAGATGAGAATTTCCAAAAACATAACTTTGTATAATGACAAAAAATCCAGATACGTCAATCAGCAAACAATGTCATGTGTACTATAAGCAGCTGAAAACTTAACCATCGATCACAAAAATAAAAGAATCATTTAAGAACATTCAGTTGATTTTTTCAGTTGATTTAATAGCAATAAGAATCATAATTCCCTTAGAAAGAATATTTTCTCCCCACAACAGAGAGCATATATCAACGCATACATCCCAATCGCGTTATTTGACAGAACACGAAAATAACATCGCAAATTCGTTTCATATATTATGTGAAGCAGTAGATTTCCAAACAGAGAAAGGCAGAAACAGAGTCATTTTTTATGCAAACCAAGTCTGCTATTGCTGTAATACACCACACCTCATTTACTTTTTTCTGTATCCAGTCCAAAGGCTGGGGAGTAAAATAAAGCTTATGAGGTGGTACATTGACTGAATGAACATTAGTAGATGCATATCCAAAGCAAGCCGCCATTTTTCCGAACCTATATACAAAAGCAGAACATCGGACACCAAAAAGCCCAATCTTCTATAATTCAATATGAGATTTATGGCCAGCCTTCTAGGGTGCCTACTCCGTACTAACTATGAAAATCAAATGAGTACAATTCAATATGGAAAGGCTAACATCTGAAGACAGCTTACCCATAGAATCGAAGGCAGTCCCTATGAAGACAGCTTACCCATAGAAAACCTGCAAACACATTACAGACTCCTATCAAATGGCAACATTCGAGAAACGCAAGCAGATATCATATAAAAAAGATCACATACCTGTAACCTGTTCAACAACTGCTTGTTCTGCCAATCACTCCAAACTGATCTATGTGCTGAAAAAGACTAACCCGAATAGCTCGATCATTTGAAGCAAAAAACTTCACAATAGCCGCCAAATAGAAAATCTTATCATGTGGATTTCCTAATGGAGAGTTGTTAGGAATAAGTTCAGCCAGGCGAGGAGGATCCTCAAAAGGATCATCCAATATATATGTCTATTTAATCCTTTGCATAATGAAATTAGCAAACAGTGAGCAGGCGGAAACAAAGAAATCAAATAATTGCAATAGAAGAAACAATCCTGATTGGTTTGAGTCCAAAAAGAGCGCACAGAAGCCAATAAAAAATGTGCGGATCAAATTGGCAGCACAGATTTTGACTATATGCGTCTCCAAAAATGAACTGGGAGACAAATAGAACATAAACTTCACAAAAATTTGCATCAAACCAAATGGAGATAAAAGAAATTAAGCATACATAATTTAAGAAGGCTAGCTCAGGCTAGTGTAATTAAATAGCTCTGCTAGTGTAGCAAAATGGAACTACCATAGCTGGATATGAAATTCAGGCAAAAAAACTAATGGATCCATTTCTGATAGGATTATTTCTGTATTTCTAATATCTTCATCTAGAAAACAACAGAACAAAGCAATTCACAAGGAGGTATAGTATTCAGACTATCCGAAGCAAGCTGCTTGGATTAAAGTGAAATATGTGTAAATATCCACAGCATATGTATTTTTTTCTCAGACTATCTAAATCATCATATATACTTCCCTTTTTTTTCTTAGACTATATAAAAAAAAGTTATATGTACATATTTTAGTTGGAGTGCACATTCTGTAATTACTGATTTTCTATTCCAAAGTATGTTCAGAGTAATACCTCATTTAGAAGGATTGAAGCCCACAACGACCTCCAACTATAACTTGCATGAATTAATCCATACGAATCCTCTGCAAATCCTATCTGGTAAAATCAAAATATAGGATTAAGCTTGTTTATTTTCACAAAATATAGGAATAGCAACAGAAAAAAGAGTGCTCGACTCAAAATAAAATGCTGAAGATGCAAGAGGCAAAGAAAGAGAATCACCTAATACAGATCCATCCCCCACCTCGACAACCTCTTTCTGCCACACCATCACCTCTCAATTTATTAGTAAACTATAACCAAGAAGACAAACTAAACAACTATATATAACATTGACTAAACCCCAAATGTACACATCTCCTTTAGTATTTCTGATCCACAGCAAGTAAATGTTACTTATCATAAAGTAATTCAAATAACAGGGAGAGAAAGATCTCACAACAGGTGCATCACCGTCAGGTCCACTAAAGAATGTAGAGCCTCATTTAGATTGAAGTACCAATTGCACTGGTAAAAATGGTTGATCTATCCCAGTTTGTGTATTAGAATTTAAGAAACCTGTACTTTTAAACAAAGTTACAGTTGACAGTAAACATAAAAAGTAATCTTAATTTGTAATCAAAAGCAACTATCCTGAAGAATTACAGAGAACGAAGCATCTTTCAAGTTATTGTTCTGTTACCCCTGAGCATTAACAGCTACTATATGTTCTCTTCTGATTTATATGTAATATACATGAATGCATTTGTCTAAGCAAAAGCTACAGATTTTTTCCTAACCTATGCATGGGCAGCACGATTCTGTAGATGCATCTACCTGTATGGATTCCACCGGAGAGGAAAACAAAACCTCCATGAGCATTAACAGGTACTGTATTTTTCCTTCGCATTACATGTAATATACATAAAAGCTACAGCTTTTTACCTACCGTACGCGTAGTCTTCAAGAATCTGTAAATGCATCTACCTCTATGCATACCACCGGATAGGAAAACAAAATCAGTTTTTTGATTGTACAGCACAAAGAACCCAGAAACTGCATCTTTCTCTAACAATAGCCAGCCAGTAGCAAAACAAAAAAAAGGCTTTCGTGCACGCACCTGAAACCAACAGTTGTAATTCCCTTCTGTCAGCTATTCCTAATCTCTAGTTAAATCCATGCAATTCTTAATCAAAATCAACTACCCCAAAGAATTACAGAAAAAGAAGCATCCTTCAGTTCATTGTTTTGTCTTAAAGAAAAGAAGACTGGCTTGCACATGGGTTACAAATCTAAGCTAACAAACATGCGCTCATCTAGACAAATGATGATATAATTTGTATTTGAAGAAGGCTAATCTCTTCAGAAAATCCTAAATCTTTTCATATCTAAAACAGCCCACCTATCAAAAGTGTTTTCTGGTTCCCACCACAACATGAGGGGAAGAGAGAATCTATTAGCCCGTGCATTGTAGTTTTTGTTCTAACCGTTTTACTCATCTCAGTTTGAAGCAATAGACAATATTTCCATGCTTCAGATAGCAGCTAAATCTCATAAGAATAGGACCGACCAGGTAGATGTGAAATAAAAAAAAGAGTGGAGTAAGAGAAGGTGAACGAAAATGCATTAGCCGGGTCCCTCAACTTCTCTCCCAAACACAGATCCATTGAACCGCTGTACAGAAATCAGAAGAACAACATTAGCACGTCTGATCTGACCAAGAAATCAAAAGTGCAGGAGAAGTAGGGGTTGTTCTGGCACAAACCTAATCCAAACACAAAGAAGAAGACCGGTTGGGTGCTCGGGGTGGAGTTCATTAACCTGCAGATCCACCAGCTGCTCCTCCCAATGGCGGTGCAAGCGGCCGGCGACGCTGTCTTCTCGGCGAGATGCAGCGGAGGCTCCTAGACGACGGCGCGCTCACGGCGGCCCAGCACCCTCGTCGAGCTCGTCGATGCCCGGCCGCCGCTGCCCTACCCTGCCCGGCACCGCCGCCCTGTCCGGCCACATGCGGTGAGCTCGTTGTGGCCTCTCGGCGCCGCGGAACTCGCCTCCGGCCACCAGGGCTCGGCCATCGAGCTCTGTCCTGTCGTCTCCTCCGTCTCGCCCTCGTCCCGCATCAGCTTTGTGCCTGCAGTAGTAGCCCGCATCAGCTCAACGATAAAATCCGAAATAAATCAATAGAAAAAACAGAAAAGGAAAAGAGAAGATCTCACCATGAGCAAGCATGAGCTCAGTTTGGGGAGGCCATTGCCCTGCCTGGCCCGGCCACCGCTCTGCCCGGCCGCCGCCATGCCCAGCCACCGCTCTGCCCGGCCGCCGTCATCCCGCCTTGCCTGGCCGCCACCGCCTGTGCACGGGAGCTCGACCTGAGTAGGGGATGTATACATGCGTTCCATGTGAGACTGGGCGCGGCAGGCTCCTGTGGTTGCAGGCCTCCATGGGAGGCTGATATGAGAGCTTGGAGGTGACGTCCCGTGTTCTTAAAGGAGAGATTCTCACACCTGAGGCGGCGTCGTTGAGATCCCACAGTCGCACGCGAAGGGGAGGGCGGTGATGGGGTCGGCTTGCCGCGCGACACATATAAGGATATAACGGCTTATCAGAAAAATATGCGGGAAACAACCAATATAGATCAGAATAAATAAGACACTTTTAGAGAGAAGTTAGGAACACATAGCGTATTAGCTAGCAGCAAAAGGCAATATAATCTACACCAACAGTACATTTGATTGATTTACGCACATAAGAAAAAACATAGGACTGATTGTACAAACAGTATAGATCTAAGAATCTCAAAATATAAAAGATCATCCACTCACTTGTCGGTTCAATCCTAAGTGCAGGGGTGTATAACCAATAGGTAGAGAATTCAACAAATAAAATTTAAAAGGACTAAGAACAATATCTTCAAAACAATCAATAAACGAACTTTTTCCTTCTCATTTCAGAAAGAGAAGACACACATTTTTACTGCATAACAATGCTTATATTGAGATACAGAGAAGGATCCATGTCAATATTAGTACAATATTCATGGAAAACCATGCATGCTTGTGCTTCTAGTAAATTATTTACTCACGCGAAAGTGTACTGACCTTGGTCTTCTTCTACTTCAGAAAACTCTCTCTCAGATTCTTATTTTTTCTTTTCTTCTTCAAACCTGTACACAAGGTGTTTAGAAAAAACTATTACACTATTCAATCACTTGAGAACTTGGTGCTACAAACCATACAAACTTCCCATGGAACTACAGGGGCAGAATAGTGTGCATGCTTTGCTACAAAATAAATTCTACATGATTTGCTACAAAGAAACTTCGCAAGGGAACTACATGGGGCATATCCTTGTACTTACTTTGCTACAAAGAAAATTCTACAAACCAGCATTATTCTAAAAGAAACACCATGGAAGAACTACAAATATGCAGGAGATAGAAGGAGACTGAAAGATACGAACCTTTACTGAGGTGATCTCAGAGGAAAAAAAGGAGCCTTCTCCATGACCAGCAACGCAGGTTCAGTACAGCCTAGAAAACAGCCGTGTTCCAAGCGAAAGAAACACAGCAGCACAAGCGAATTAGAGGCGGGCATTTCATCAAACACGCTAGGCAGAGAAGAAGTGAATAACCCAGGAGAAAGATGGAGACCTACCAGGGCCATCTGTGGAGAGAGCAGATAGATCTTCAGGTTTGCGTTGTAGTGGATCGCATCTGTCCATCACCATATGGAACACCGAGATCAATACTCAGATTAATTCATTTGTGTTCTGCCAGTAGGACAAGAGATCCGAGATAGATTTACTGGTGCTGTGGAGGCATTTGCGAGAAGAAACTCAGGCTCCGGTCGCCACGGAGACCATTCCAGGCACAAAAGCGTTGCGGATTCCTTTACTTCATCCAAAGAAGCTGTAAGTTTTGCACTCTGTTATGAATCTATGCAAGTAGATAGTACACATCCAATCCAACCTAAACCTGCAATGGAAGGAAAAAAAGAAGGATTAGACAAGAGCAATCGAGGGATTAAATCACAGGAAAAGAAGGCAGCCACAGCACGACCTGTACTACTCCCGTGTCCTCTTATTGGTGACGGCTCGCGGAGCAGCCGAGCAGCCCGAGGAGGGGCGGCGCGGGGGAGCCCGGCCGCGGGTCTGGGTAGAGAAGGAGGAGGGGAACGATGGGGAGGAGAGGGAGGTGCGGGGTGGGGAGACGTGCATCTCCTTCCTGCTGCTAGATCTAGGCGGTGGCGCGAGCTCGACGACTTGGAGAGGAACAGGATGGAGGCGGCGGAAATCAATCCCCCACATCAGTACGCTGCTTCCCCGCGTGCTCCTCCATGCGCAAGCTCGGGGAGAGGCGGCGCCCTCCGCAGCTCACCGGCGTTGTCGTGCGTCCGTCCGTGGACGAATCACCGGAGGGCACGGCAGTACGGCGAGGCGTCGTCCCGCCGGAGCAGCAAATGGCGCTCCTCCTAGCGATGGACACGTCGCGCTCGTCCTGTCGGAGCAGCGGCTCTCCCGGCGGCAGCACGCAGAGAGAGTCGGAGCGGGAGGGGATTGGGGGAGAGAGGACGCGGGGCTGGCGGCTAGGGTTTCGACTGCGTGTCGGCCCAGTTTATATACCCGCGGTGATTCCGGCAGTAAAAATGTTTTACCGTCGCACGGATGGGTGACACGTAACGGTGGAAGCTCTATAGGACGGTCACAATTGCTTGAGCTCTGAGGAGCGCCATGTTACTCTCAAGATTGTTTTCTTTAGATATGTGAATGTAGTTTATGTGTGGTATGTATATATATGTGTGTTTTTAAATTTCGGAAAAATCAAAAACTTCAAAAGTTTCAAAAGCAAATCCAAAGTTTCAAAAAATTCAAACAATCTCAAAAAAAAAATTTCAAAAAAATCCCAAAAATCAAAAATAAAAAAATCTGAAAATTCAAAAATTCCAAAAATTCAAAAAATCCAAAAAAAAATCGAAAAAATAAAAGAATAAAAAAATTCAAAAATTCCAAAAAATCAAACATTTTAAAAAATTCAAAAAAAAAATTAGAAGTTCAAAAAAATCTTTTTGAAAGTTTTCTTGAATTTTGACTTTTTTTGATTTTTGGGATTTTTTAATTTTTTTGCATTTTTTATTTACTTTTTGGATTTTTTGATTTTTTTTTTGGCTTTTTTGGAATTTTTTTGCACTTTTTTCGGTTTTTTTTGGATTTTTTGAATTTTTGAAATGACAAAAAATAAAAAAGAAGATTTTTTTCTACAAAATCAAAAAATTCAAAAAATATTTAGAAGTTCATAATTTTTCAAAAAATTCATAAAAAAAACCTTTTTAGGAAAATACTGTTTTTTTGGAATTGTTGAATTTTTTTGAAGTTTTCTGGATTTTTTGGTTTTTTTTATTTTTTTGATTTTTTTTTTGGATTTTTTTTTTTTATTTTTAGAATTTTTTGGATTTTTTCAAACTTCTGTGACGCATATGCAACGTGCACCACAGAAAGCCACATTTTTGTGGCGCACATCCAACATGCGCCACAGAAATATGACTTTCTGTGGCGCATATAGCTAGATGCGCCACAGAAAGCCACATTTCTGTGGCGCACATCCAACATCCAAGATGCGCCACAGAAATATGACTTTTTGTGGCGCATCTAGCTATATGCGCCACAGAAAGTCATATTTATGTGGCGCATGCGCCACAAAAATGTTTTCTGTGGCGCATGGTTGTTTGGTGCGCCACAGAATGTGGTTCCACCTATAGCTAGTTTCCTAGTAGTGTCAGATTGGACCCCGAACTAGGGTTTTCGGTGACGGCGCGTCGTGGTCGAGTTTCTAGAAAATGATGGCCGCCCCGACGTTTTTAGGTTAAAAGGGATTTTATAGGCGTCGGAGGGGGCCGAGGGGGTGCCCCAGGAGCAGGGGCGGGCCCCACCCGCGGGTCCTACCGGGGGTTGCGGCAGGAGGCCGCCTGCGCCCTGTGGGTGGCCCCCAGGGCTGCCCTTTGGTCTCCAGGTGTCTTTCCTCGCATAAAAAATCTCCGTAAATTTTTGTCCAATTCCGAGAATATTTCTAGAAGTAAATTTTCTGAAATACAAAAACAGCAAAAACAAGGAACTGGCACTGGCATCTTGTCAATAGGTTAGTCCGACAAAATGCATAAAAATGATATAAATGACAGTAAAAACATGTGACAATATCACAAAACTAGCATGGATCACTGAAAAATTATAGATACGTTTGAGACGTATCATTAGGTCATCAAATCGTCGAAGTGAGAGCTGTTGATCGTAGAGATGCAAGTGGGATCCCACCTAAATCCTATTTATAGTGTATTTGAAGATTTCTAGCTTAATTTTTAAACTGAAAATTTATGTTAGAAATTTTCAAATCTAAACTATTAAATTGGGATCGGTCTGTTACGGGTAGATCGTCCAAACGAACGTCGCGCCGTTTTGCAATTAAACCCATCAGAAACTCAGAAATTGAATCCGCAGTCCACGTATAAGGGCCTAATTACAAAGCTATCGAAGGGAAAAGAATCCCAATTTCTTCTCCGTTGCTGCCCGGAAGGCTCGTGCGCAGAGTGCGCGCCGCCCCCAAATCGTCCGGCGGCGGCCCATCCGCTGCCCTCTAGACACGCCGACGCCACGGAGGTGGACGCTGCCTCAGCACACGCGCGCCATCCGCCGCACAGCACCGCTGTTGCCCGAGCCTGCGGCCGCCCGAGCACCAGATCCTACCGAAGAAGCATAATATCCGTGCCCCTCCTGATCCCCTTTTTACCTGCAAGATAAAATTCTTATCTGCATCGGTACATATGTGCAGGTTATGGGTAGGATTCCGGAGCGGACTGAATATCTCGTGATTGTTGCCGCGATGTAGAGGAGCCTTAAGCTTGTGTGCAGTGTTATGGATTCTGCAGGTGGCCAGTGAGAGCTTCAACAGACTATGCCATGGTTATCAATATGGTACACAACATTGATGCTTGCTTCTGCAAACATGGAA
>QRDG01000253.1:82063-232570 GCA_012064385.1 Puccinellia tenuiflora | reverse complement strand
GATGCCTAGTATCCTCTATTTGTGTTAATCATCGTTGGTGCAACTAGTTATGCTTAATGCTTGTCACTTTGGGCCCGGGTGCCATGTTTTCAGATCTGAACACTTATGTTTGCATGAGTATAATTGTTGTTTGGATCATATCTACTAGTTGTATGCACTTGTTGTCAATCGGAACCGAGACCCCGAGTGATAGAAACGGGGACATCGATGGGAATGGTTGGCAACTCGAGGGTTACATGTATTCATTGTATGTCAATGCTTTGATCCGGTGTTCTATTAAAAGGAACACCTTAATTGCCATTTGTTACTTAATTGCCCCGGCTGAAACCGGATGGCAGGACAAAAGATGTTGTTAGCACCCGTTTTTGGCAGGTCTCGGATTCAAGCTTACTCGGAGGAAATGGCGACTCAATGTGTGATCCGGCAAGAGTCAACCCAGCGGGAGCTAACCCGGTTTAGCCAGAAACCGGGTCACAGGTTCAAGCTCACTCGGAAGGACTCGGATGACTCGGAGAGGACCTGGGATGACGACTCGGCAGGAGTTAACCCGGCAGGATAGAACCCGGCTTACTCGGAACCTGGTACAGGTTGAACTCGAAGCTTCCTGAAGATTCCACAAGCTGTACCAGAGATGCCAGACGCGAGGTGATCTAACACTTGCAAAGCTCAAAAAGGAAGTCGGTGGAGCCAGAAGGAGTTTGGGATCAACCCGGAAGGACAAAAGGTAACTTTCCAAAAGAAGCCGGAGACAACGCTTGCAGTCCGAATCCAAACATGACGCCGGCCAAGAATCTTACCTAGTTTAGAAGTAGAAACCGACCTATTGCTATGAGTTGTAATCCTTGTAGAAGTACAATTGCTTGACGGAAAGTCCAGCCGCCTCGCTATATTATATGTGGGAGGTGGACGGACGATTGAAATTAAGCAAACAATCGACAACCAATAACAAACCCTACTTTTTTACCCTCAAACCCTTGTTCTTGCTTCCCTTGTTCGGCGATTTCACGAGAATTCATCGAATATCGACAATCGAGTTGAGAGCGGTCCAATCCGCTTAACTCAGCTTAATCGTCGCAGTCTTCCTCCGACGGGGTCCCTCTCGGAGGGGGCTGGGCGTTTGGTTCTAAAAGAACCAGCTTTGCTGTCTTGCGTATCGCGCTGCAAGTTGGTCTCCCGCGGAGCGAATTGCAGAGTATCTCCCCCGGCAACCGCGGGTACACGAGGAACGGTGTTCGTGTGACGCGTTTTTAATCGCAACAGATGGTCGTGCAAGTTCTTATTACAAAGCATGTACGTCTAAATAGGAATAAATGGCCTATGACTATTTGATACTTTGATGTTATCTATATATTTATTTGCTTCGTGGCCTAGTTATGTTCATTTCATGAGCTATCTTATTCAGCAACGCCCGTCTATCTGTCCCTATGCCTACGATGTTTTAATCCCGATGTTTACAAATCATTACTTTTACCGTTATCATTGCTAATCTTTATTTTAGTTACCGTGTGTTACTATTCTACTGCTGGTATCAAACCACTGTTACTACTGATAAATTTCTTCGAGAGAAATCCTTTTCAGGTGTGGTTGAATTGACAACTCAACGGCTAAGGCTTATAATATTCTTTGGCTCCCCTTATGTCGAATCAATAAATTAGGGGTCAAACTACCTGCGAAGACTGTTGCGATCCCCTACACTTGTGGGTCATCAGCAACCTCCATAGGAAGGACAAGATGCTTTTTATAGTGGGGGGAAGAATCTGGCCGTTGGGAGGCATTTACTCCCACCCCAAACAATATGGGCCCTGCCCGGGATATGCCTGGCCAGACAAAAACTGCGAGAGCAGCAGTCGGGCCCGGATAGGGTCTGGGCACCCCGGACATATCCGGCAAGGAGGAAGGTATGTATGGGGCCCTTATTGACAAAGTTTCGGCCCATGGACACACATTCTAGTGGCCGCGGAGAACAAAGACCGGGGCAGACCTTGACAAAAACCCAGACATGTCCAGCCGCCTGGACACATGCCCGCACAGTCCGACCTCCATGTTCAAGCCAGGGAGATGGCAAAATTAAAGTTTCCACAAAGCAAGTTCTTTAGGAGATTTTTAGACAAGGCTTATATGGTGGATCAGAGAGAGAAATACCCGATCAGTTTCAAAAGAACCCTATATATGTATCCCTTCTTGATAGTACGGGAAACCTAGTTAGAAACCGAAACGAAAACAATGCCGCCTTCCCGCTTTATTTTCTTCATACTTTGAGGGGTCCCACTTTCCATTTGCTTATTTCTTTGAATATAAACTAGATGACTTAAGCAAATGATGAAATGCCCGTTGAATCTTCTCCCCTTTTGGGAACAACACTAGATTTGCATACAGATAATAGAATTTAAGCATAACAATATGATCTATATAATAAAAGACGAGCTCTCCCAAGATGTGTGCATCATTTTAATTTACGATTGAATGCACAATGCACACCAACTATAAGCAACACTCCTCCTAGATTTTTTTAAGCCAATCATTTCTAGTGCGAAAGGATATAATTAGAACAAAAGACATCGCAAACGCACTAGAGCATAAGTTGAGCAAAAGAAAAAAGGCACAAGTAATCATAAGCAAAACTGACCATAATAAGACATGCAATCAAAACAACGGTAAAGACCCGCCTCATGAGTAGGAGCATCCACACGAGTACTCTTGGTCTTGGGAGGAAGCTCTTCAACTCGAGGCCGATTAAAGCAAGAGACTTGTCCTCAAATAACTCATAGTTGGTAGCAAACATTTGACCGATCCGTGACTCAATAAGAATTTGAAGATATGGAGCATAAATGGGAAACCTTCTTGTCAAACACGCATTATCGCAGATGAGTGCATTTAATGTATAGTTTTTGCTTAATGTTTTCTTATATATTTACATTGGAATTTTGGCAAATCTCTGAGTAATCAAACATGTTGCCATGTTTCGCCCCTCCATTATGAAGACATACATGAATAAATGAAAAATAAAATAGGTACCTACTCAAGCGGGATGGGTTGCTGGGCCTACTAGGTCCTATGTCGGCTAATACTAATCAAACGATTCAAATGATGAAAATCGACAAAGTGATGGGGGAGCATCAGCCCTATACGTTGCTATTTGACGCTCATTGTGTTGGTTTGCGTGGCGTACGAAGAGTGCACAATAATTGTCAGCTAAGAACATCATACAAAAAAGTACAAAATAATTGTTCACAAGATCCAAAAAATATGCTCACACATTACAAAAGTTTACTTTTAAAAAAAGAAAAAAGAAAACAAGAAAACTAAAAAAACAACAAACCACAGTGAAAAACTAAAGGTAACCTACCTGGACCGGGCCCACCAGACGGGACACTTCAGTCGCCAGTTTGTCACCACGCAGTACGCCAGTACACCCACTCCTTGGGTCTCGCCTGCTCTTTTCGCTACTTTCGATTCTCATTTTCTCTTAGGTATGTTTTTTTGGCTATCTTACATTATATTAGGCTTTCTTTTTCCACTTATAAGAGCATTTCTCTGCGAGAGCAGTTACTTTACACTTTGAAGTACTTAGCCCAACTACAACGCAATGTGTTGCCGTGTAAAAGCCTACCGTGTGTAGTTTTCTGAGTGTAATGCTAAGCATAGGAGTATGCTTCTTTTTTACTAGCGTTCCCGAGCACTCGACGCAAATGTCGATTTCGGTAGTGGTGGATGGTGCGCTTCGTCAAATGAAGAGAGCACGAAACCCGACGTTCTTCGATTACACACAACTTCATGAAATACGTTCAATTGTGTGGAAACAGAAAGGAACCCTCGAGTATGATGACGATCACAGCTTTGTAATGCTGCTACTAGGTACCTCCGTTCCTAACTATAAGATATTTTAGTTTTTTTTCTAATTCGATTGTATCTAGATGCTTTTTTTAGTGTGTTGGTTCATTCATTTTGTTCTGTATGTAGGCCGGAGTTATAATATCTACAACATTTTATAAATTGGATCGGAAGGAGTAGCTTAGAGAGTTTGTCTTCTTCCGAAGCCCCCTCGCTGTCTTGTGTGGGGTTAGTAGATGTCCCCCGGGCCCCGGCCAGTGACGGAGCGCTGGGTGGACCATACTGGCCCATGGCCCGTCGTTCCATTTGATTTTCAGCAAGAAGTCTGGTATTATGTCGGCCCACCGATTCGGAAAAAAAGTCTACTGGAAGTATTGTTTTAGGCCTGTTTTGCTGATCGGCCCATGCTTTCTATTGCTGCACTCTCTGACTTCCACCGGCTGAGGATTACAGCAACGGTTCGGAATCGACTCGGTATCGCCCGAGCGATTACTGCCACCGTTTCGCTTAACAATTTTCGGTCTTGGGCTCGGCCCATTAAGATTCCTTCCGGTTGTTGCTTCCTTCGCTAGTACGTTTTGTTTCTTCTTTCCCGAGGATACCACCAGGTCCATGCATCCAGCTTTGTTTCCGTTTTTCGCTAAAAAAAGGCTTTGCTTTCTTTTGGTCGCTCATTCCCTTTTATGTACCTTTATATTTTGATTTCCTCACATTTTTTTTGACACAAAAATAGTAGGGAAGGTCCCTACTGTGTCATTTTTCATTATAAATTAGGGTTAACATATTTACAATGGGAAAGTTCATAAAAGAAAAATTACAATGAATCAATCCATTGATGCATGCCTTCCTTGAGGCTTGGCTTAGCTCTATGCATAACAAGAGCAAATGATTCTTTGAAAAATCTAAAATACTCTAAGATATCTAACTCTTGGTTATCAAAGATGATTTTATTCATGTGATTCCATATGCTCCAGCACCCAGTTATAAGCACCTCTTTGTAGCAGTTGGCACTAAATCTTCTGCTTCCATCAATCAGTAGGTTTATGATGTTGAGATCATTATTCCATTCCATGTTGAGCTTCCACCAGAATCCCTGGGTGAAGTCACATGAGAAGAACAGATGTTCCATTGTTTCATTTGGGCAATCTTGACATAATGCACATTCCTTCGACTCAATGTAAAAGTTCTTCCTTGTTAGCAGATCTCTTGTGTTTAGCCTGTCTAGCAGGAGTAGCCAGAAAAAGAATTTTTGTTTTGTAAGTACTCTAGATTCCCAAATCCAACTGAAAGGTGCAGGAGCCTTTATTGCAGGGGATAGTTTTGAGTATACCTTTTACATGAGTATCCCCTTTCCAGTCAAATTCCCATTGGTCCTCATCTTCATTATTAGACTCAATATATAATTCAATAGCTTCTGAGAGTTCTTCACATTCTTGTGCAGCAATCAATGATAGAGGTAGATGGAAATGATCATAAATATTTTCATGGAAGTCAGTAATGAATCTCTTTAGACTAATGTCTTTATTCTTTGAGAAGGAAAAAGATGAGGGAATTCCTCCATCAAATTAGTGTCCATCCAATTATCCATCCAGAACGTTATTGTCTTGCCAGATCCCACTGTGATATTTACATTATTTACAAAGCTATCCCATAAGGACAAGCAGTCCTTCCACCAAAATGATCCACATTAGCCTTTAACTTGAGGCAGCTTATCATCATTATAATGTGCCTGCCAGATTAGTTGCACCCAAGGAATATCACACTGATTCATGACCTTATACAGATTCTTCATCATGAGAGCAGTATTTTGAATTCTTAGGTTCTTTACTCCCAAACCTTCAGCTTCTTTTGGCAAGCACACTTTCTCCCACTTAACCAGACATTTCCCTTTCTTATCAATTTCCTTACCTTTCCATAGAAGTTTCTGGCAGAATTTTCAACATGGTCCAAAAATCCAAGGGGTAGTTTCATAGCACACATTGCATAATTTGGCATGGCAGAGATGACAGCTTTAACAAATACCGGTCTTCCATCATAAGATAGAGTTGTGACAATACCAGATAGCCTTCTATCAATTTTCTCCAGAATTCCAATCAAGTGCTCCCATTCTTGGTTTGGTAGTACCCATTGGGAGACCCAAGTAAGGGAAAGGGAGTGACTCAGTAATACAGCCAAATAATTGAGCCAATTCATTGCATCTTGAAGCTGAAATATTAATGGGAACCATGGAGGATTTGTTGTAATTTACCCGCAATCCAGTGGATAGGGAGAATTTTTGCAGAAGTGCTTTTAGGTTTGTTATTTGTGCTTGATCAGCTGGCATTATAAGCAAGGTATCATCTGCATATTGAATTATGGGATACTCTAGTCCATAAGCATTATCCATTGGGAGTCCAATATCACCCTCTTGTCATGCTTTATTGATAACATACTGTAATAATTTCCCCACCAATACATAGAGAATTGGTGAAAGAGGATCTCCTTACCTCACTCCCCTTCTGCATTTGATAGATTTTCCAGGAACTCCATTTAGCAAAACTGAGGTGGATGCACTATATAAAATGCTTTTGATCATGAAATGAATTTCTCCCCAAACCCCATGTGCTTCATCATGGCTAAAATTGCTGAATATTCAACTTTGTCAAAAGCTTTCTCAAAGTCCAGTTTAATAATTACAATCTCCTTTTTTGACTTATGGCAGAGATGTATATATTCAAATGCCCATGCAAGACAGTCATGAATAGACCTTTTCTTTATAAAACCATATTGATTTTTATGAATCAATGGAATAATAATCTTTTGTAGTCTGTTTGCCAGCAGCTTGGTGATAAATTTTAGAGCCAGACTAACAAGAGAAATAGGTCTAAAATCATTAGCATATTCAGGGCTTTGTTTTTTGGGGATGAGAGTTATGAAGGCAGTGTTGATACTTTCCAGATTCATGTTTCCTTCATAGAAGCTGGCACATAATTTATAAAATAGATCCTTAACAGTTCCCCAACATTTCTTAAGGAAAGTGCCATTAAATCCATCAGGACCTGGGGATTTATCAGGAGGCATTTCCTTCACAATGTTATCCATCTCCTCATTTGTGAACGGCCCTCAAGACTGCCAAAGTCCACTGCAGTGTTAGGGGGCACTAATTCCTCCAGATCAAATAGCATAGTAGGGTTATCTGATTTACCAATTCTATCTTTGAAAGCATCCCAAAGAATAGCAGCTTTCCCATTATGCTCAGTAAACTACTCTGTCATCTGATTCTTTGAATGAAGCAATAAAATTCCCTCTGTAATTCTGAGTAGCCACATTATGGAAAAATTTAGAGTTTTCTCCACCTAGTTGAGCCCACTTAATTTTTGCCCTGTTTTTCCAATAAATCCTTTTAGCTTCCAATATCTTTAATTGGTGACTCCTCAATGCTTCTCTAAAATTCTTTTCTTGCAATGATAAGTTCCTCTGCTCTTCCAATCCATCAATAAGGGCCAGGACATAACTACAGGATTCAATCACCTTATGCAGCTTTGAGAGATTTCTGCTCCATTTTTTCAATCCAGCTCTGACTAATTTTAATCTTGCAGTTAGTTCTTTAGCTGGGTTGTTGTTTATGCCAGGGAGAAGCCAACTGTTGCCAACTACTTCCATAAATCCATCAAACTCTAGCCAATATTCCTCAAATCTAAAAATGTTAGCTTTAGGGATTGAGGTGCCAATTTGAATCTGGATTGGAATGTGGTCTGAAGTGAGCTTGGCCAGAGGGATAGCCATAGTATTTGGGAATTGAGTGGTCCAATTAGTTGATGTGAAGATCCAATCCAACTTTTCCAAAAGAGGATTGTCTTGCATATTGATCCATGTATACGCTCTACCTTTTAAAGGGATTTCCTCAAGATTCAAATTCTGAATAATACTATTAAACAGTAACATATTATTAGCATCTCCTCCAGCCCTATTCATATTCTTAGGGCTTCTTATGAGATTGAAATCTCCCAATATCATCCATAATTCCATCTGGGAGGTATCCAAATTATTAAGCCAGCTGGTAAACAAGGCTCTCTCCTCTGTAATTGTGGGACCATAAATATTAGTGAGATACCAAGTTTCATTACTAAGCTTGCATCTTAACCTCACTGTCAGTTGGAATTTTTCGTGATTAACCTCAGATCCTTCAAAAAGTGCTCCATTCCAAATAATTAATAATCCACCAGAATTACCATTGGAAGGTACATATGCAAATTTATTGAATTTTCTGGGGCAGAAATTATGAATATATGAGTGGTCAAAATCCTCTCTTTTAGTTTCCTGGAAACAGATAATATTACAGTTTGATTCCTCAATTTTCAGTCTAATAGCATCCCATCTGATTTGGGAATTAATCCCTCTTAAGTTCCAATTAAGAATAATCCATTGTCTATTCATTAAGAACAGATACAGAATTCATTGGACCAGGTGAGACTAGCAAACCTGGAGGTGATATAAGGGATAATTTTCTACCAATACAGACGAATGAACCATGAAAGCCATAATATCCATCACACATAAATATGGAGCAGATCCACATAGATAATCCAGAAAATAAAATATGGGGGTTATTACAACCAGCATATTTAATCTGTCCAAAATATAGTGTCGAGGTTAGGGCTCGGCAATTCCCTGGGTCGAGTACCCCGGGTTGATTGAGGGGGAGAGAGATGGCGCGCTGGTAGTTCCGTCGGCTGACAAGCAAGGATTTACCCATGTTCGGCCCCTCATGGTGAGGTAAAGACCTACATCCTGCTTGTCTGATCTGTATAGATGATCATGGTGGTGTTACAATGGTGCCGCCGGCGGCGGGTGTTGTGTATCTGTTGTCCCCCCTGAGGAGGATCCCCTATGAGGTGCCCCTGCCTGGCTTTATAAAGGGAGCCAGGTAGGGTTTACATGTTTTCTTGTATTGTACTCCAAGTCGTGCTTCATGGGCTTCTTTGGGCCTGCCAGGTGGGCCGTAGATTGGATCGCACCAGGTACACCAATGATAGGGGACCCGAAGGGTATATCCCCGTCAGTAGCCCCCGAGTGTCTGGTCGATTCGAAGAATCGGGCAGAGACTAAGAGCAGCATGTCGAGCAGGCATAGTCGAAGAAGGTGCGATCGTCTTAGTCGACGGAGACGCAGTCAATGGAGACACAGTCGATGGAGACGCAGTCGATGTAGTCGAAGCAGATGCGGGTATGTCGGGTATCACTGTTCCGACGGGTGCGCCGTCTTGTTCCTGAAAGAGACAAGTAAAAAATGATTCGACTCCGGCCGTTGAGGGCTTACAGAGGATGGTTTAGTCAGTAACGCTTCGACTGAATATTGATCTCATGCTATCGGGGGCGCGACAGCGCTCCCGATGGGAGTAGCCCCCGAGATTAAGCTGAATTGCTTGCAATTGAGGTTAAACTCAGTTTTTCTTCAGTCGAAAAGCCCGCTCCCGATGGGAGTAAAGAAGAGACTCGAGCTAACGGAGTCGCAACTGACTTTGGATGACTTACTTTGTACTCAGCCGGTTTGGCTTACTGTGTATTTTTATTCAGCCTGGTGGCTTACTGTGTATTTGCATTTTTCGAGTGCTTGCTCAGCCTGACTGCTTACTCGTGTGACTCGAATGCGTTCGAGTGTATGCTCAGCCCGACGGCTTACTCGTGTGACTCGAATGGGTTCGAGTGTATGCTCAGCCCGACGGCTTACTCGTGTGACTCGAATGGGTTCGAGTGTATGCTCAGCCCGACGGCTTACTCGTGTGACTCGAATGGGTTCGAGTGCTCATTCAGCCTGACGGCCTACTTGGTGGACTCGACAGACATATCGAGTATTTGCTCAGCCAAACGGCCTACTGTGTTGTTGGACCTGTATGGCGCGAGCCCCCGAGTGGATTCGAGTGGCGGCCTAGGATTTTCGAGTTATGCCTGTGCGGCGCAGCCCCCGAGTGATTCGAGTGGCGGCCAAGGCTGGACTTAGACCTGTATGGCGCGAGCCCCCGAGTGGTTCGAGTGGCGGCCTAGGATTTTTGGGTTAGGCCTGCGCGGCGCAGCCCCCGAGTGATTCGAGTGGCGGCCAAGGCTGTACTTTGACCTGTATGGCGCGAGCCCCCGAGTGGTTCGAGTGGCGGCCTAGGATTTTCGGGTTAGGCCTGCGCGGCGCAGCCCCCGAGTGATTCGAGTGGCGGCCAAGGCTGTACTTTGACCTGTATGGCGCGAGCCCCCGAGTGATTCGAGTGGCGGCCTAGGATTTTCGGGTTATGCCTGTGTGGCGCAGCCCCCGAGTGATTCGAGTGGCGGCCAAGGCTGTACTTTGACCTGTATGGCGCGAGCCCCCGAGTGATTCGAGTGGCGGCCTAGGATTTTCGGGTTATGCCTGTGTGGCGCAGCCCCCGAGTGATTCGAGTGGCGGCCAAGGCTGGACTTTGACCTGTATGGCGCGAGCCCCCGAGTGGTTCGAGTGGCGGCCTAGGATTTTCGGGTTATGCCTGTGTGGCGCAGCCCCCGAGTGATTCGAGTGGCGGCCAAGGCTGGACTTTGACCTGTATGGCGCGAGCCCCCGAGTGGTTCGAGTGGCGGCCTAGGCGAATTTGTTTGTGGCCTGTGCGGCGCAACACCCGGGATAGCATCGGATGCGGCCAAGGCGAGTATGCTGCGGCCTGTGTGGCGCAGCACCCGGGAGAGCATCGGGTGCGGCCAAGGCGATTTTGTTGTCGCGGCGGACCGGAGTCAACGCGTGGAGGTAGTCGACGCAGCGGACCGGAGTCGACGCGGCGGAGGTAGTCAACGCGGCTGACCGGAGTCGACGCGGCGGAAGTAGTCGACGCAGCGGACCGGAGTCGACGCGGCGGAGGTAGTCAACGCGGCGGACCGGAGTCGACGCGGCGGAAGTAGTCGACGCAGCGGACCGGAGTCGACGCGGCGGAAGTAGTCGACGCAGCGGACCGGAGTCGACGCGGCGGAAGTAGTCGACGCAGCGGACCGGAGTCGACGCGGCGGAAGTAGTCAACGCGGGGGACCGGAGACGGGCCGATGAAGGTGAGGCCGCCAGCCCCCGAGTGTCGGAGACGGAGCCGATGGAGGCGAAGTCGACGAAGGCGAGGCCGCCAGCCCCCGAGTGTCGGAGACGGAGCCGATGGAGGCGAAGTCGACGAAGGCGAGGCCGCCAGCCCCCGAGTGTCGGAGACGGAGCCGATGGAGGCGCAGTTGACGAAGGCGAGGCCGCCAGCCCCCGAGTGTCGGAGGCGGAGCCGATGGAGGCGAAGTCGACGAAGGCGAGGCCGCCAGCCTCCGTTGATCGCTTGCTATCCATATTGTAGTTGGGGCCGAACTCTTTGTTTTGGCAGGAATTCGAATTGCTCGGAAGTCGAATTCGCGACCTGCACTCGCGGATTTGTCTAGATCCGAAATCCGTTGCAGTCCTCGGGGCGCCGACGGAGATCTAACCGTTGGAATAGTCTCCAATTTTTTGCAGTGGTGCGGGATTGTATTCCGCATGTTTTCACCGGAGGGATCTTCAAAGTGATATCCGAGTCAACCTAGATAATTATTTTCCCGAAGCCGCACGAAGTTTCGTCAGGGTTCTGACACAGGTTCAGTGTGAGGGTCGGCCAGGAAGATCCAGCCGTTGGAACGCGCTGAAATTTTAACAGCTTGTAGAAAACTCAATTTCGAATCTTTCCACCGAAGGGATTGTCGAAATGATTTCCGAGTCGCCGTCGGTGATGTCCGCAACACAGGTGTTGCTGCTGCCCTGTAGTCTGTGCGCGAGGGGTGTTGTTGTTGATGAAGATTAGAGCCGCCGAAACGTTGAATCCAGCGCGCGTTCTTCCCACAGACGGCGCCAATTGTCGAGGTTAGGGCTCGGCAATTCCCTGGGTCGAGTACCCCGGGTTGATTGAGGGGGAGAGAGATGGCGCGCTGGTAGTTCCGTCGGCTGACAAGCAAGGATTTACCCAGGTTCGGCCCCTCATGGTGAGGTAAAGACCTACATCCTGCTTGTCTGATCTGTATAGATGATCATGGTGGTGTTACAATGGTGCCGCCGGCGGCGGGTGTTGTGTATCTGTTGTCCCCCCTGAGGAGGATCCCCTATGAGGTGCCCCTGCCTGGCTTTATAAAGGGAGCCAGGTAGGGTTTACATGTTTTCTTGTATTGTACTCCAAGTCGTGCTTCATGGGCTTCTTTGGGCCTGCCAGGTGGGCCGTAGATTGGATCGCACCAGGTACACCAATGATAGGGGACCCGAAGGGTATATCCCCGTCATATAGTTTCAGATTAATTCCCCACATTAACCAACTGAACACAAGGGTTTGGTAATTATTTGCCACAAAATAAAGCATGCAAGACCAGAAGCACTCCACTTCTAGTATCATTCTTGCACTGCCCAACTGATCTTCATTCAATGCTGTCATAAGAACTGTCATAGTTTAAAGTTTCCTCAGACACATCATTAGGATGCATCTGGCATGGCCCAGTTCCAATGGCTTGCAGAGTTGGGATGGGAAGGTGAGGTGGAGAATCAGCCTTCTCATCAATGACTTGTGCTTCAAACATGGGGCCAAGGTTGGCTGCAACTGTCTTCTTCTTCTTATTCTTTCCCAATTTCGGTTCAGTTGAGACATCAGATGAATTTATTGGTGCTTTCCCTTTGAAACCAGCATTGAGCATAGCCAGCCTATCACTTCTTCTCACTTTTGCCACAGTGGTTGGAACCTTGCTCTTCTTGGCTCTGGTAGACACTTGTCCTGCATCCTGGATCTCAGTAATCTTGACAATGGATGGAGCAACAAAATCTTTGTCAGCAACAGTATTTATCTGCACATAGCATTTCCTTTTCAGTCCAGAGGCACTGTCCACATTAATGACCCTGTATTCAGTATTAGTAACAGTGCACTCATTAAGAGCTGGAAGAACAGAGTTGACAGAGCTTGCAATATTGTTAACCAGTTCCTTAAATAAATCCATATGGTTATCAGGTAAAGTACTAGGGTCAGCCTGATCACCCTCCACCTGACTGTCCATTGCATTAACAGCTGCAGAAACTGGGGAAATATGCAGATCATTGCTATCTTCCTCCACATTATTGTTCTGCCCATGCACCACATGTGCAACATCAGTATCATCCTCAGCAACATTCTCTGCAACATTATTCACTATATGTGCAGCATCAGGTTGGGCATTGGGTTCCTCTTGTGCAACATCTGGCAGAACAGGGCTCTGAGGTGGAGTGACCATAACTGGCTCACCAGGGTTTACAGGGGCAGCAGGTACAGGATTAGCTGGTGCAGCAGGAGCTCCTTCATTCTCAGCATGCCACATAGCAAAATCATCAATATTTTATTTCCTTTTTCCTGTTTCTGTTTTTACCTTTGATTCTTTTTTTCTTGGATTTTTTGAGGTTATCTTGGCTTTCTTATCATGGTTCATCTTTTAGCTGGATTTCTTGGCTTTCTTTCGATCCTTCGTTGCACATTGATGGTGGATATTAATAAGTTGGGTGGTGCCCCAAGCGAAGGCGGAATTGTAGCTAGTAGCAGTTTTTCCCTCAATTAAAGAACTGAGGTTTATCGAACCAGTAGGACTTTTAAATCAACAACGAGGTGAATGTTGAAGATCTCTGGCACTTAACCTTCAACAGACGTGGACCTACACACACTCAACCAAAATACTTTGCTCCCAACGGCGGAGAGGTTGTCAATCTCTCCGGTCTCGCAGAACACAAAGCGGTTAATTGTACGATGAAATAAATAAAATATGAAAAGTGACCAGAGGAGTAATGATGATTAAAAGCAAGTAAATGAGGTTGAAAATAATATAAAAATATGGGCTGGGGGCCATGGGTTCACTAGTGGAGTCTCTCTAGTAGATAAAATATGCATGTGATGGGTGAACGAATTACAACTAGGCAAATGACAAGATTATGACACAAACCCAATTTAGCTATGACAAAAAGGACATGATAATATTTATGGAGACATCACGACAAGGAACAAAGACCGTTGAGTCCAACTGCGTCTTTGTCTAAAAAGTCCACCGTGGGATCGCTATCCAGCCTGTCACCCAACGGTGTTAAGTTGCAAGCAACAGACAATTGCATTAAGTAAAGTGCATGATGTAAGCAATACTAATATCAAAATAGACATTAACACCGCTGTTTTACCCTTAGTAGCAACATCACACCCTCGCCCTTAGACGTTTCTGTCACTCGTGCCCAGGAACAAAAGGGGGCATGAACCCACTATCTAGCATAAATACCGTCTCTTGGAGATACACACAATCACATGGCCAAAGTAACTACGCACATCGAAGAGCATGCAAGAACATAAATTACTCATATAAGAATCATGCACAATCTGAACATAACTTCATAATCCATCGGATCCCAGCAAACACATCACATAGCATTACAATAGTCGATCTTGATCATGTTAGGCAGCTCACAAGATCATAATACATGAAGCACAAGAGAGAGAGACTACCATCTAGCTACTACCATGGACCCGTAGTCTAAGGTGAGACTACTCACAAATCATCCCGGAGGAAGGCATGTCGATGAAGAGCCCTCCGGGATCGATCTCCCCTCCGGCAGAGTGCCGGGATCAGCTTCAGATTGGACCCCGAACTAGGGGTGACGGTGCGTCGGGGTCGAGTTCCTGGAAAATAATCACCGCCTCGACGTTTTTAGGTTTATTGTGATTTTATAGGAGTCGGAGGGGGTCGAGGAGGTGCCCACAGGGCATGGGTGGGCCCCACCCGCGGGTCACCCCTGGGCCGCAGCTGGCACCCGCGTGTGCCCTGTGGGTCGCCTCCTAGGCTGCCCTTCGGACTCCGTCTTCGTCTTGGCGTAAAAATAATCCCCGTAAATTTTCGTCCAATTCCGAGAATATTTACAGAAGTAAATTTCTGAAACAAAAAGACAGCAAAAACAGGGAACTGACACT
This sequence comes from Puccinellia tenuiflora, assembly GCA_012064385.1. Taxonomy (NCBI): domain Eukaryota; kingdom Viridiplantae; phylum Streptophyta; class Magnoliopsida; order Poales; family Poaceae; genus Puccinellia; species Puccinellia tenuiflora. The sequence goes on along the minus strand of QRDG01000253.1, from coordinate 217,797 downwards.
GGGCATCTTGTCAATAGGTTAGTCCGACAAAATGCATAAAAATGATATAAATGATAGTAAAAACATGTGACAATATCATAAAACTAGCATCGATCACTCAAAAATCATAGATACTGTTTGAGACGTATCACACGTATGTTTTTCTATTTCTTTTTCTTTGTTTATTTCTTATATTTTTTCTCTTCCATTTTTATTCTTCGTTTTACTTTTTCCGCTCTTTATTCATTTTTTATTTTTGTTTTTACTTTTTCCTTTTTTCATTTTTCTTTTTATTTTTAATCTTTTCTTTTTCCCTTTTTCCAGTTCATTTTTTATTCTATGCATTTACAAAAATGAATACATTTTAAATCCAAATCATTTTTAAAAATGAATATTTTTCAAATATGAACCATTATCAAAATGAATTTTTCAAATATGGACTTTTTTCAAAAAATCTATTTTTGGTTCACTATTAATTTCGGTTCACCTGATTTTTTGGTTCACAATTATTTTCGGTTAACCGATTTTTTTTCCTTTTCAATTTATTATTATTACCGATTTGTTGTTATTTTTGGTTCACTATTATTTTCGGTTCGCCCAAATTTTAGGTTCATTATTATTTTGGGTTCGCCAGTATTTTTGGTTCACTATAATTTTTGTTTCTCTCGAAGTATGTCCTTTTCGGTTCACTATTATTTTTGGCTCGTGGATATTTTTGGTTCACCATTAATTTTGGTTCACCCGAATTTTTGGTTCACTATTATTTTCGGTTCACCCGAATTTTGGTTCATTTCGAGTTATTATTATTTTCGGTTCGCCAATATTCTTGGTTCACTATTATTTTCGGTTCACCCAAAATTTTGGTTCATTATTATCTCGGTTCGCCGGTATTTTTGGTTCGCCATTATTTTTGGTTTACCCGAATTATGTTCCTTTTCGGTTCACTATTATTTTTGGTTCGCGGATATTTTTGGTTCACCACTAATTTCGTTTCATCCGAATTTTTGGTTCACTATAATTTCCGGTTCACCCGAATTTTGGTTCCTTTTCGAGTTATTATTATTTTCGGTTCGCCGGTATTTTTGGTCCAATATTATTTTTGATTCACCAATTTTTTGGTTCATTATTATTTTCGGTTCACTGTATTTTTTGTTCACTATTATTTTTGTATAACGGGTATTTTTGGTTCACGGGTATTTTCGGTTCACTAGAATTTTGGTTCGTTTTCGGTTTACCATTATTTTTGGTTCACGGGTATTTTTTGTTCGCTGTTATTTTCGGTTCATCCCAATTTTTAATTCACTGTTATTTTCGGTTTCACCCGAATTTTTGGTTTAATATTATTTCTGGTTCACCCGAATTTTTGGTTCACTATTACTTTCGATTCACACGAAATTTGGTTCTTTTTCGATTCCCTATTATTTTTGGTTCATCGGCATTTTTGGCTGGAGTCACTATTATTTTCGGTTCACCTGAATGTTTGGTTCAGTATTATTTTCGGTTCACTATTACTTTCGGTTCATCCAAATCTTTGCTTCTTTTTGGTTTATTATTATTTTCGGTTCGCCGGTATTTTTGGTTCAATACTATTTTTGGCTCACTATTATTTTTGGTTCACGTGTATTTTTGGTTCACCCGAAAATTTGTTTCACTATTATTTCGATTCACCCGAATTTTGGTTCACTGTTATTTTTCAGTTCACCCAAATTTGGTTTCTTTTCATTTCACTATTATTTTCGGTTCACAAGTATTTTTGGTTCACTATTACTTTTGGTTCACCAACATTTTTTGTTCACAATTATTTTCGGTCACCAATTTTTTCCGTTTTAAATTTATTTTGTATTTTTTGAAAATGTTAAGATATAAAAAATGTTCAAATTTATAATTTTTATTTTTAAAAAATAGATTTTAAAAATGATCATTTTTTAAATGGTTTAGCTTTTTTTAAATATTATAAAATAGTTTGGTATTTTTGGTTCACTTTTTATTCTATGGTTCACTTACATTTTCGGTTCATTGGTATTTTTGGTTCACTATTTTTTGGTCGACCGGCATTTTTGGAAGAGCGACTTTTTTCAATTCACTGGATTTTCGATTCGCTATTTTATATTTCTGTGTACATGATTTTTTTGGTCATTTGGGTATTTTTTCGTTTACTATTATTTTTTGATTCAGGGACATTTTTGGTTCACTTGTACTTTTGGTTCACTACTATTTTCTTTTCGGTTTACATGATTTTCATCATCTTTTTTGGTACACTATTATGTTTGGTTCATTGACATTTCGGTCGACCGGCGCGGCACCGTCGACACACGTGGGAGACGACCACGTGACGGAACTGGCACGCTGTCTTAGGGTCTGGCGAGTCGGAGACGAGCCGTGCGTCCAAGCAAACAGCGGCTTAGTATAAACCGAGTCGGAAGTGGACGTCATCATGGTTCACCGGGACGAAGGACACGAAGTCGAGCCGTGAGGGAGTCGGGAGTGGATGTCGACGCGGTAGCAACGATGGACACGGAGACGACCACGTGACGCAAGGGGAAGAAGCGGCTTCTTAGGGTTTGGCGAGTCGAAAACGAACCATGCGTCTCACGGAAGCATTGGTTTAGGGTAAACCGAGTCGGGAGTGGACGTCTTCGCGGTTTACCGCGACGACGGAAACGAGGACGAGTCGGAAGTGCACGTCGACGGGGTGAAATTCGTGTTTTGATTCTTACAAATTGTAATTAGTCTTTTCTAATGCAATTCGTTTGACTTGATGATCGTATAAACTTTTTCCTATTTTATGTATATATGTTTTTAATTGTAAATCGACATACTGAATCAGTAATTTATTTTGTTCTAGTCTTTTTAAGAATTTTTAGTACTGGCAGAATGTGATTGTACGTGCGTCAACTATCCCACACCGCTACACGTTGACACACATACGCACACGCGCTATTTTCTTCTTCTTTTTCCAACGAGCACGAACGGACGGCTCGTACATACCTAGCTAGTTTTTTTTTTTTTTTTTTTTTTTGAGATAACTTGCCACTCTTTATTCATGTAAGATGTTCATCGGAACAGAAAAAACATCATAAGGGGTTCCCAGCCACAAATGACGCCCCACTTCTAAAGAAGATGCAAATTTGGCAAGAGAATGTGCTTCAAAATTGAAGTTTCTTCGTTCATGAATAAAGGAGCACTTGTCAAAAACAGCAGCACGAGCAATAATTTCTCGGACAATAGCTCCATATCTTCCCAGGGTTCCCCTTGTTATGTCCTCCACTACTTCTTTGCAATAGCACTTTTGCTTCGGTGGGCTCCCCCGGGCAAAAGTTTAGCTTACGGACGGCCATAATTTGTCCATAACTTTTGATGTGACGGTTTTGAAGGAAACTTACCTCCTTAGTTTTCCTTCAGGGGGAGGCCACTGAAGCAAGCCTCTGCAATCAGAAGCAATTTGCAATCTGTTAAGGTGTAGATCAGCAGCTAAGCTTAGAGCTTCCCGGGCAGCAAGAGATTCCACGATTCCTGGATCACTTAACCCCTCAAAAACTGTGACCGAAGCACCAAGATAATTGCCATCCGAGTCTCTACAGAAAGCTGCAGCTGCTGACTTGGTCCCACCGCGAGCAAAAGCTCCATCGACGTTCAACATCCGGAAGGAACAGAAAGCACGTCACGGTCCTTGGCGGAAACCAGGAGAAGCGTGCTGTGTCGCTACGCGTGAGGCTTTATAGTTACGGAGCCTTTTCCTTCTGCGAAGCAAAGCAAGTGTACCTGCTGCTGTTTCGTTGTCTCTGTTGTCGTGTAGAGGAGTCTCTACCATATACTAATTTTCTTTAGGAAAACGGAATCACTTGCTCAGTCACGGTATCGAGCTCTTGCTTGCAGTGGTGATGCCAATTTTGCATACAGAAAGATAGATATAAGTTGCAGCCGGTGGCAATGTGCAATGGGTCAGCTAATTAAGCGCATCTGCCTTCTTCCCACCGCCACGTAGGGCCCCACCGATGGAAAAGCCGGGGCGGGAGGCGAGGGAGGGCGCACGGTGGGTGGTCTCACGCACGCGCACGTGGCCTCACGTGTCCGTCGTCCGGATGGATGGGGTCGTGAGCCGCACTGTTCACCTCGCTCTCCGGCGACCAAGGCAACAGCTAGGTGCACGTACGTATACAGGGGGGGGCGGGCAGCACGTTACCCTCCAGCAAAAGCCCACGGCAGCGCTGCTGCTATACCCCGCGGCCGGCCACGGCGCATCGCATCGCATCGCATGTGAGCCGAGTCGACACCCCCCACTACGCTCGCACGCTTAATTAACTCGCACCGAATCTGTGCTCCTCTCCTTGATCCATCCATCACTCACTTATTATTACTAGCTTGGCTAGCTGATGATCCGTGTGGTATTATATATGTAGAGGCGCCGTGGCTGGCATGGCATTGACCAGAGATATGCGCACAAGCGGCCAGCGGGTACGTCAGTCCGTGCACATGTTTTGGATCCGTGCAATCTTTTCTTCCACCGTAGATACACCAGCAGGCAGAGACACCGTGCTAGCAAAAATTACCACGCCACACGTACGTCCTGCCGGTGGGGGAGGCCACATGAGCTTGTGGTACCGAGGCCGGGTGCACATACATGCTCCGGCAGCAGGAGCATATTCAGTGCTGGTACAGTAAAAATCTGTCAGCCCGGCCGGATTGACGCCCTAGTACTCGATCCGGGCGTAGCGTAAATTACAGAGCCCGATGGCAGTATAATAGCATTCGTTCCATTTGGATCACCAACGCCTGCCTGCCTGCGTGCGTGTCTGGGATCACGAGGAGGACCCCCGGACCGAGACGCAATATTCTACTGCTCCTACTATACCCATATCAGGATTCTCAGAGCTCTCCTCTCGCTCTCCTTTCTTAACCTCGGGTTTCTCTATTGCCATGCCACCCCCCATGTGATGTGATGAGCGAGCGACGGAGCGCGTCGCCGGGGGCGCCCTGCCTGCCGCCCCGATCGGCGCCCAGTTTTTATTTATACCCCTCCACTTGTCACCCATACTGTTACCCACCACCACCTGCATTACTCCAGTCAGTGTCCATCCATGCAGACATGCCTACTCCGAGTCGGGTAAAATGCGCGCGGTAAACTTGCGTTTTTTTCAGGACCGCTACGTACGTCAAATGGGTGCGTACGCCACAGCATGCATGGCCTCAGTACGGCGGCCTGCTCTGCTTGTCCGGCCGGCCTTGTTTTTCTGACTGTCAGTTTTAGTTACGACGTCACTCACGCACGCACGTCATGTCGAGGTAAAACGAAGCTTCACCTGACCAATTGGCAGGCAGGGGCCCGCAGTCTGTAAATCTGCTTATCCGGAAATCCACGGAAAGGTGTGGTACCCGCGGCGCAATGATGAACCCAGGTTACTCCCAAACACCAGCACCAATTTTAATTTACAGCGGGGAGGGAACGTCTGATTGGATCCGACAGTGGAGAGAGGCTGCTGGGCATCTTTCTTTTTCACGCTGAGACTGAGTAGATTATACTGTAATGATCACGCGGTGAGCTCCGGCGGACGCGGTGGCGGTGGGTGGGCAATGGCACTCTCGCCTCCTTCTCCTTCAGTGAGGGTGAGGTAACTCACTCTGCTCGTTCGGTTAAGCACACAACATATGTGACATCCATCACTGCACGCATATGGCTAGTACGTGCGAGTGCCTGATGATGAGTGAGGGGATTCATTGCATGGATGGGAGTTAACACGAGAATTGGCCAAAAGGAAAATGAGCTTGACTACATCCCGGCCCGTTGAAAATTAAAAGAAGAAACAAAGACTCTTGCAATAGTATTACAAAATGCTAAGAAAGAAAAACAAATCAACTCCCTAGAATTAGTTCCGAGCTGAACAAACTTGACACGAAAATTTCGAGCTGAACAAGAAGGCACACAGTCTAAGCAACGAAAGAGAAAAGAGAAAAGAAAAAAAAGGAAAGGCAACTCCTAATAAGAAAAAAAGATCTGCAGTTCTTCCGATTTATCCGCTGGTTCCTGGGTTTTCGCTGCTTTACTTATTATTCCTGGCCTAGTCGATCAGTTCTAAGCACACGACTCATACGTCTACATGAGCTGCTGCCGGTAGTCCGTCCCTAGGTGGTGGTGGTGGTGGATCAAGAAGTCGTCGCCGCCGACGATGGGCGGCGGGGACGGCCCATCGAACAGCAGGGAGTTCTGCATGTGCATCAGGCTCCCGACGCCGCCCCCAGCTGGACCGCCAGCGACAACAACGTGCTGCTGGTGCTGGTGCTGGTGCTGCGGGTACGTCTCCCTCTGGCGGCGCAGCTCCAGCACCTTGCGGTGGGAGTTGGAGTGCCTGGACGTCACGAACGTGGGGCTCGCCGCCGGCCGGTACTCCGGCACCAGCCGCCCGGACTTGTACCGCACCCCGCACGCGTTGCACAGCGTCTTGGGGCCGTTGGGCCCCGTCCTCCACTGCGGCGTCTTGTCCGTCTCGCAGTGCAGGCACCGCCTGCCCTCGCTGGCCGCCGCCGTCACGCCCGTGGGCGCCGGCGGCTGGGCCTCCTCCTTCTTGATCTTGGCCGGTTTCTTCACGTGGAACGCCTGGGCCGACACGCCGGACTCTGCCGGCGAGATGGCCATGGACGCCGGGGACGGCGGGGAGGCCAGGGGCGGCGGGAGGACCAGCAGGCGGGACGACCAGTTGCCTGGCGCGACGCGGGACCGCTTGCTGCGGGCCTTGGCGGGGACGGAGCCCTCCGGAAGGAACATGCCGGGCTGTGCCGCCGCCGGAGCAGGCGGTTCGTGCTTCACCGTGGAGTAGCCGCCGGAGGGGATGCCGGAGATGAGCTGCAGCTTCTGGAGGTCCTCGGTGGGGAAGCTTTCCTCGCCCTCGCCCATGTAGTTGGACAGCCATTCCAGGTCCGCCAATTGTTCATACTGCGCACAATTCACAGCAAGTTTAGCAATTGATCGTACTATATAAGCGAAAAAAAAACTTTAGAAAACCAGCACAATTCTCATTCTTTTTTTAGCAGTATGCAAAAAAACAGAATTCTTGCGTGCACTGTATCATAGTGTTCAGCTAGCGCTGAACTTGAAAGCTCCTATTTTTGGCAGTAGTGGAGTACTATTTACGAGGTGGCAGCTGTTTCCTATTTCGGTTACTCCGCGAAAAAAGCTGAAGTGGAGTTGCACAATTCAATTTTGGAGTGGTTTAATGGAATATTTATGGAATCTGGTAACATCACTCCACAAGAAAATCGTCTTCCGTTTCTCTCCCGTAAACATGAACTCCTTGGCTTCAGAAAACTAAAGAATTCAGACGAATTTTTCTGAGGAAAATATGAAGAATGTCTTCATACGAGGAATGAATTAACGGCGCAGAAGAAGAATTAAGGATTTACCGGCTCGCAGAGGCCGCCGGAGAAGTCGCCGTCGGCTATGCCGGAGAAGGAGTTGCTGCAGCTGTCGAGGGCGGTGGTGACGGTGGAGGAGTCGGCGGACGCGTTCCCGAACCCGGCCTCCTCCTGCTTGACGGTGGCGGCGGCGTTGCCGTTGCCGTTGCCGTTGCCGGCGAGCTGGTGGAACGACGCCTCGGCGGCGGCCTCCCCTTGGTCGTCGTCGTCGTCGTCGCAGGGCAGCGCGAGGAGGTCGTCGACGACGAAGAGGTCCGCGCAAGAAGGCTTCACGTCACGGCCGTAGTAGCAGCCATGCGCGTCGTCGTACCCCGCCGCCGTCGCCTCCATCGGTCGGTCCGCCGCGCCGCACGACGGGAACGGTGGATATATCTGCGGCTGTGCGTTACTCGGCGCTTTTTTGTTTGGTTTTCTACGTGTGCGCGAGGACGGGAGCGCAGATAACGCAAGGGGAGGGGAGAGAGGAGTAGGGTTTAATTGGCGTGGAGCTGGAGACGGACGGAAGAGGAGGAGGGCCGGGGGAGGTCAGCTCAATGGAACGATTCTTCAGGAGTAAATAAAGCCAGCAGGAGCTGCGAGATGAGCCAGCCATCCATCACTTCGCTCCTCCTCCCCTTAGTCCTAGTACACTTCTCAATGACACAGCCCGTTATCAACAGTAAAAAACTTACTACGTAGAGTCGAAAGTTACTTGGCCACTTATCTTTATCTACCTAGGGCTAGGAGTAGGAGTGTGCGGTTTATACTCGTCTCCGTCAAGTATATTCGATTCTTCGTTATCAGTAGTAAGTACACTTCTCAATGACGACACGGCCAGCCAGTTATCAGCAGTAAAACTTACTTAATCTACTTAGGAGGAGTAGTACGGTTTATGCTCGTCCCCGTCAAGTATATTCGATTCTTCGCTGCGCGCTTCGTGCAACGCACCTACAACCGCGCGGCACCCCAGCTGTGGAGTACTATCACGTGGTGGTAAATTTCGTTCGGGTTCAGGGGTTGCTCGGGATTACGGCCGCCTGTTTCGTCCTACGCAACGAACTACGAAGCTTCCTTTACCTACATATATATGTGAAAAGGTTGGCTCAAACTAACTATAGCATATTCGCATCGCGAACTGATCCAGGATGCCAGCGGCAGTTTTACTCGCGAAGTGGCCGGAAATTCGAATAAACGGCGAGCAAGAGAAAGTAACAGGGGATTAATAACATAAAAAAAACATGGTTAGGAGCTGTTATACATGAATGGATTCAAATGAAAGGTTGTTATAGCTTGGATGGATACAAATCATAGAATGCATCTACTTCAAGAGATTAATGCGACGATCCGTGCCCTTTTGAAACTATAAATATACTGGTAGACTCCATGTTGCATGAATATAGATTTCTCATGTATTATTAGGTTATATAATATAGCGTCGGATTACGATGATCTGTCCGAGAAAATCCCTAGCCACCGAGTGGTCCTCCATTCCAATCGCTCCAACCGTCGATTCGACGTTGAGAGGGAAGGGGGCCGCACGTAACACTATTTCAGTCTACGATCTTAGGGTCTCTTTGAATTTCCAGGATTCCAAAAAACGCTCAAACATTGAAATGTCGCCCTTATTTCAATCATGCATGACTTTATGTACCAAAGCTTGTTTGAGCCCACCAAAAGAAAAGCATAATATTCTTCCAAGGAGTTCTGAGTGGAGCTTAAATTTACTATGGAATGTAGTGCAAACGATTTGTTAGAAGAAGATTCATGTGAGATTTAATCCTACAAATCAAAGCTATAAGGTTTAGTCATGTTTATGAAGGCTTGGTACTAGGCAGGACACGTCGCTGATACGTTGGGAACTATGGGAGGGTAGCACCGACGACCATGCCGCCGCCGCCGCGAAGCTAGCACCAGCGACCCCAAATAGCGACGAATTTGAACAACGCCGACATTTATTTATTCATTTGTTGATATATTTTACAAACCTAATCTATGTTTGATCTAACACCTAATCTAAGTAGCGTATTTGCCCCGATGTTGAGAAACTTAGGTGATCATGGGGTCGACGCCAAGCCGATAGAGGTGGTGGTTGAGGCGGAGCGCCAGGCCAAGGCGACACACCACTTTTTTTTTATCTACTGGCAACTCGGCTATCAACTCCTATTCTTCCTCCTACGGGTCGCCATTCTAGTCACCAATTGCCGCCGGTGGGAACAAGTTGTTGCTTCTTTCGTCGTTCTCCAACTTCACCGCGCACTTCCAGGACGACGAGGCAACTTCTTCCCCATCGCTGGCAACCGACTAACAAATGATGCGGCGGGCGTCTCGAGCACGGGGAATCTCGCCGCTGATAAAGAGTTGTATATGAGTGGCGGGGGGTGGCCTTGTGGGGGGGGGGGGGGGGGGGGAGGAGAGGATGCAGGGATGAAAGGACGAGGATATTTGAAGAGTAGCACGCGGTTTCTAATGGCAGGGTGGGCGACATGGGAAGCTACGCCGTCGCGGCGCGTGTCGTCGGATGCGAGACGTGGCATGTAACATGCCTAATAGTTTGTGGGTCCCACATACCGGTGGTGTTTGGGACCATTCTGCACCACTGGTAGACATCTGATGGTGACGCTCCAAAAAAATCCCAAAAACGCGCACACCACAGGTAATACTAGTGACATGTAATGGGCAAAACGCCACTTGTAGATGGTGTATTATAAGCTATTTCCTACTAGTGTCATGTGTGCTCAACCGAGACAAGAGGGGTTACGTGAAAAGTCAAAATTATTTGGGGAATATGGTTTTATAAAAAATTCTCTATTAAAAACCTAGTAACCTAAGACTTAGAGTAGAATTATGAGTTAACGGGTTAACTGAAGCATCCCGGATGATCTTATAGGAATGCCTCATGATAGTGCATATGCAGCAACAAAGAACAATGATGTCCCGACTAGGTCGATTCTGCATCTACGGTGAGTGAGAGGAGAATGGGAAGAGGTAAGGAGGATGCATCAAGTTGCAACGGTCAAATATGACAAAGGCCACAAGAAATGCTTAAAACCATCATCAATGGATATTTAGGAGTAAGAAAAATCGTGAGAAGTGTTAGTCTATACGAATGTGTCGTCGAATGAAATCTAAATAAATTCTCACCGATCAATACCCGCTCAACATTCAAAAAGGATTGGTCGCACTTGCATGAGAGTCTACAAAAAAAGGGAACACCTTTTGATTGGCCATCCACGAACATCAAGGCACCATATTTGCCTTCCCGAAACTATTATGACAGCAGCTTTCCAACTTTTGCCAGATTTTGCTTGTGCTAAAAGGAAAGGACTCTCCAAGGAGGAAAACTTAGCGAGATGGGGAACTGATCTGAAGCCAACACCGCTTGCTTTGCATACCAGGCATGTACTAGTAATATTTCTCTCACTGTTTTTTAATGTTGTCTTTCCCTTTAAACTTTTGTTTTAAATCCCTTTAAACATGTATTGCGTGGAAATCTGTGGTGTCTACAAAGATGGCCCGATTGTTTTTTTTTAATAATCGACCCATACTCCCGTCCTCTCGGCCCAGTTATGAGTAGGTCCACTCAGCACACGACAGGTAGTTGTAGGGCCATAGGCCCATCGGGCGTATGTTGTCAGAATGTCATGTGATGCACCTGCTCGGGTTAAGGTGGTCAATTGATTCCAGAGGGTCTTTTGACGCCCTGCTCCACTTTCCGTGCCGCTTCTTTACCTACACGCGTGCCAATTGTGCGAACCATGCATGGAAGATGCTGAGACTCTGGCTAACTTGGTTGATCATGCAAGTATGGAGTATATGGTACTGGTGCTGCCTTAAAACTGGACGTAGCCAGGTAGCAGCTAGTTGGCACGCAAGTTTAGCTCTGAATCTCTGACCTTTATTACTGCATTTCTCGATTCAATCTTGACGGGCCGCTAGTTCTCACTTCTCTGCAGGAATCAATTCATCTGATCAGTGGCGGCTCTAGGAATTAATTACCGGGTATTCATAGGTATTCATTTTCCTATAATCATCACTATTTTCAGAAAAATCATCACTGTTTTGCTCTAATCAACCTTGTGTTGCAAGAATCATGGGTATGCACTTGCATACCCAGGAAGACACCTAGCGCCGCCCCTGCATCTGATGGTCATTTAACGAAATAGATGTAGTACATGCTACCTCTTCCTAATTTCTCCGCGATTGTTCTCTTCTCTGACAAATGCAAAGATGCAGCACCTTTTAAATACATGTTCCATTATGGACACCACTCTAGTTTTGCTCGTAATATACATGGCAGATTGGAACGTCGATCTGGTCTGAGAACCAATATATGGTTACATGATTAGAGGGTGAAAGACAAGATAATATACTTAACATAAGTAGGCTAGTGTGATCGACAATTTCAAGTAGGTGTCGTGTTTTGCTCATCACACCGTACGTACCGTACTTATTCTTCGTTAATTAAAAGATGGTGTGCAGTGTTACAGTGCAGTAGTGTGCCTACCCTACACGATCGAGGACCCTACTACCTTGAATAGTTGCACATACGTGTATGATCCACAGATATGTAGGCATTTCGGAAGCCTCCGCGCCAAGCACGTATCGGTGCTGTTGCACATGGGGCGCGTGTGTCCTTTTGGTGACACACCGTGCATATCGAGTACGTGCTAAGCGATGCTCGCACGCATGTTCTTGCCATATGCGGATGGCAAATTGGCAATGGCTATCCCGGCCAGTGGCGAAGAACGATTATTTTTTTTAAGTTCGGGCGAACTTTAAAGCAAAAAAATATAAAAAAATCAAAATATTTATACACATTAATGTTCTATATGATCTCAAGCATAATTATTTAGTACAATGGTAATAACAACGTCTTAAATAGAAGTAGAACTACAAATGTAGTAACGATAATGAAGCTTTAATATTGTCTACAATCCTAAGCAATGGCAAAGCTCTACATTTTGAAATATATTTATCAAGATAAACACTTTGAATATCTCTCGCTCGATGTATCACGCCAACAAATCAGTAAGCCAATCGTCAGACATCTTGTTGTGCAACTTAATCTTGATGATCTTCATAGTTGAGAAGACCCTTTAATTTTTTTGCCATCACCATTGGTAAAGCAATGCCAAGACAAACTCTGAATAATGACTTTGAATAATGGCGGTAAACTATAGAAAACATGATGTACTTTTCAAGTTCTACCATCTTTTTAGATAGGCCTGTAATAACAAGATAAACTCTGAAATATTGAATTCTCTTCGTATGAATGATGACTAGATAAACGGATCTTGTAGGACCTCTTTTTTTTTTTACATTTTGTAGGGGCTGTTTGATTCAAAAGGATTTTCATAGGAATAGTATAGGATTCCAGCGCATAGAAAATTTTCCTATAGAGTCCATTTAATTCAAAGGAATGAGTCTTTTAAATTTCCTATAGATTCCTTTCCTACAATACAATCCTATATGATTTCTAACAATAGGTGAGACCTTTTGGAAAAATCCTACACAAATTTCCCGTGTTTTTCTACGGTGCATCAAACATCAACTACTACCGATTCCTGAGTTTTTGGTTCTTATAGGTTCAGAGTGTCGTGACATCCTATTCCTACGATATTCCTATTCCTATGTTTCACAATCCTGCGAATCAAAGAGGCCCGTATATTGTCATGCTCATAATCATATAAATCCTCATAGAAATCAGACAAAAAAACTTATTCACACTAAATCTAACATGACACAAAGCTAATAGTTTTCGGTTCGGAAACAATTTTATACAGTGTTCACTAAAACAAGCATAACTTTTCCGTTTGGAGTCCGTTTTCGACGCACGACCACTCAAAATGTTTAGAAAAGACACATGCATCTAAATTTTCACAAAAATCAAGGTAGGGAGGCCGCCCTACCTTGACCTAAGGGGAGCTTCGCCCCTGATGCCGGCCATGTACTGATTAACTTTCTCTATCATATAAACTGCTCCATAACTAGCTGTTGGTGTCATCGCATCCATATACTGTGGTCTATATTTGTGTCGTACGCGTGTTAGATTTTTTAAATGACAAAGCATGTCTCGACGTGCTCGTGACTTATTACCATTTGACCAAATTTCATTCCAATCAGATGTTCCGTAGTGGCCAAAATACATCTCGGTAAAAAGAATGTACCATTGCAAGGTATATAAAAATTAAATCTCTTACACATATTTGGTTGACCAATCCTTCCTAATTCATGTTTTTTGAAATATTTTCTTTTGTTATTCCTCACATAAGGACTCGGGAAAATACTAGGACCCGGCCTAGACAAGCAAATTGTTGGCAGGACTCCAAAATAGCTTTTTCTTTTGACCCAATCATCTTCTTCTCCTTAGCATTCGGGGAAGACAAAAAAAAAGTGTACAAAACATTATGTCGAATATCATCTCTTAGATCAAACCCAATATAGGGGATAGATCTATAATATTTTTTTAATTCACACGAACCGTTAATTTATCTTTTTATCGTTTGATAATTCGATCTTCCTTCATCCCCACTTAATATTATAGTCCCATTGCAGATGAAAGTTCTCTAATGTTCTAATTATGAACTATAGTAAACATGACTTATAAATATTTGATCCATCATAATTCCGTATCTATTTATAATACGGGTTCATAAGGAATTTATTATAGGAATATTTAAATAGTTTTCTTTTGCAAATCAAAACAGGAAATTAATATCGTAGATACATTTAATTTAGAAGAATAGGTGAGTGCTTCATACACACCATGCCTTTCTTATGTCGAGATTTCTACCGGTTCCATAAAAACACGGGATCGGTATTTGTATAAAGTGGGCAAATTACTTATCTTGTAAATTTTTTGTGACGCATTTTCCTCTTATATGTAAAATAAAAAATATCTCGATCCAAACGCGGAAAGCCATTTTGACTCCCGAGCACCAATGCTCCCTCTGTTTTAAAAAAATTCAAAACATAATTAAAGCTTCAAATAATAAATCTGAAAAACAATCCTGCATGTTCTCAATGATGTATATGACAAGCGTGCACAACCGCAATACAAAATTCTTTTTATTATAGACTACACAAAAATGACAAAATTTGGAGATTTGAAACTATACATTGTTCACTATACCCAGATCTGTAGATTTGTCATTTTTGTGTAGCTCGGAATTCAAATAATTTCGCATTGTGAATTTTCATGCTTATAGGATAAATTATTGAGAACATGCAGATATTTTTTTCAGAATCTTTTGAAACTTTGAAATATTATTTTTCATTTGTGTAGCTCGGGAGCAAGAAATCTCTGCTGATCCAAACGGGCCTTTTTATGTGTTTGTCTTGAACATTTCCGGATCTATGTGTGTAACAGGCCGCGGGGAGCTGCTCGTTAGTTGTCACTTCGCTGATCCTTCTATTTCGAACTCCTAAACCTTTCCTCCCCCACACCGCCCCAAATCCTCCCCGCTTCCAAAACCCTAGCTCCTCCCCGTCGAGGATGCCGGGTATGCTGGCTGACAGCGGCGGCGCCATCGTCCCGTTCTCAGGGGAGCCAAACCATGCGGCCCCGGCACCACCCGTGCGGCCCATCCGCCACGGCGTGGCGCCGCCCATCTTCCGCGTCTTCGTCTCCTGGTCAAGCGGCAACCTCCTGCAGGTCGCCTGCCTCCGACCGCCGAGTCCCGAGGAAGGCGGTGGGCGCGGCGCGGAGGAGGTCGCCGGGAGCGTGGTGGAAGTGAACCTTGGCGTTGGCGTTGGCGTTGCCAGTGGCAGCGGGGAGGTCGAGGAGGAGATCGATGAGGCAGAGATGCGGCGGATAGAGTATGGTTCAGTACCGCCCTTTGCGCTGCTTCAGAGCAGGAAGAACGCCCTCGCAAATACTGCTTGCTATGCAGCACATGCACTCGGTCTCAGAGCACGCAGAATGGTGAGCCTTTTCTTTTTTATGCGTGCTCTGCTAGATGCAGTTTGGTTTAGATTAGGGATTGATTTGACTACCAATTGTAGCAGTGAGCTCATTTCACTTTCCTCACGGTTTAGAGGTCTGAACTGCTTAAGTTATTTCACAAGTTATGCTTGAGAAACGTCTGTTACAATTTTAATGGTTTTGACAGTTATCCATGTGTTACGAAGCTAATTTTGTGCTTCTCAGACATCCATTCTGATGGTGATATTCATGCCTGCAAATAAAAAAAAAGCATTGTTGTGCAAAGTCATATCACTGGAACATATTACTTGTTACTGTAAATATTCTATCCTTCTTAGTATATTATGTTGGTTTTTAGATGAGCGTGTTTTTCATTTCATCTTGTTTCATTAGGTGGCAATATGTACTCCAATACAGCAAAACCATCGGTAATCTCCTGGGGAATCCAGATTCTGTTCTTGCTCCCATGATTGAAGATCCGAGGGCGATTCTTAAGGTGACCATCCCCATGTATTACATTATTTCTTGTTTATCTCTGGTGCTCAAGAATGCTTTCCAACCATTAAGGTTCTGTTATATTTTATTGTTTGGCAGTAAAGAGTAACTGCTATATTTCACTTTACAGGTTAGAGAGAAGCCTACTAGTTTAAAGGCTGCCTGGGAATTGTTGGAGATATTCTATGTTGATAAAGAGTTACACAGTTGGCTTCCTGAGCGGCTTGTTGATTGGTTAGCTGTAATGCTCCTTCTATTGACAGTTTCCTTGTTCCACTTTGTAAGTACTATATTTATTGTTGGAACCCCTGAGCTTGTCCCTCCTATTCTTCCTCTTTTGGCTCTAGGATTACGACAGCCTCTTGACCAAGACGGATGGCACGGTGTATTGCAAGCTCAGCGATTTCCAGAAAAAGCTCATCAACCTGCAGGTTTGATGCTTCTATATGTTATAATAGGTTACACTTTTATTTTCCAATCATGTAAAGCTATTTCGCTATGCAAAATTTATTAACTGACTATCCTTTGGAGGTGATGCTCTGTTTTATTTTATCCCTTTACTTCTGTTATTTTGTATTGCATTTCCATAATCCAACCCTTGTGCCTTAATGTTGGTCAGAGCAAATTGATAACAAGAGGTCATTTTATAGGTTGTTGAAAATGATCCTGATTACTGGAACGGATTATCAGCAGCACTTTCAGTTGGATGGCTTCACGTTGTGGTACATCTATTTTCTTGCACATTTTATAGGTTTATACTCTCGGTGGTAGTTTGCCATCTGAAGTTGTTTTTCTTGCAGGTGAATATGCTACGTTTTCATGGATCATACCAATTGGATCAGATGGACAACCGTGAGGTACTTAGGTTGTTTCTTACTTTGAGGCCATTCTTTATTTGTTTGTCAGTGATGTTGATCTTGCAAATAAAATATAATCTTGATTTTATTTAAGGGCCTAGATAATTGATAATTTCCTCAAGTATTTTCCTTATTTGTCCTCTTCTTTATCAAATTAGAATGTCAGACTACCCAAAATTTCAAATGCGGAATTATAACCACAAGTGCATACTCAGTTTGCCCCTTCTGTTATTTTTGCTGTGAAGCCCATGTGGTTCAGCTATTGCAACAAATGCTGTTATGTTACATTGCTGGTTGTATCCATTTTATTTGATGGTTTAAACGAATTCCTCTGATCTGTGTTTGGGATTGGACTTGTCTCCATATCTACCTTGAATACTTCCATTTCAGAAATAAGGTACTACAAAAAAGTACTCTGCTATATTGTAATTCTGATTCGTTCATTGGTTCTAATAACATTTGTGCTAATTTACTTATGTAGTTACAACTCAAACAAAGTATTATGTTTGTAACTTTCCAAGATGTTTATATATGGGACCTATATTTTCTTGTAGCTTTGACCATATGGTATTATTTTGTATGCTGTCAGTATATTTGACGTACTACTAATCCTTACATAAACGACTTTCTTCCTTTGGTCCATCAGACAGAAAACGGGTTGGTTGAGGCTGTTGCAGTGCTAGTATCAACCATGCCGCGCCTTAGACCGGATTTGCCAACGGGTAAATTAGGCCAGTGCTGTAAAACAAGGCCTGATTTTATCAAGGTATGCTTTGTAAACTGTTGGTATCTTATCAGGCAAACGTTTCTTCTGTGCCTGTCTGAAATTTGGATAAATCTAAGCCATTAAAGAAAATATCATTTCTGCCTTATATTTGCAAAACCATGATAATGTTCAGTTGGCCTGTTTTCACCCTATTGCTGCTCTAGCCAACACTGCACAGTGCAAGCGATCCCTTGCATGAGTACCATAATGACCGAATACTACTGCTAATGGCATCGCCTTCGTACCACAGTATTGTACTTCTGTCTTTTCATGCTTCATTTGCACGTGATGTGTGCTGCTTGTACTGCTATGCAGCACCATCTCTATTTGCTATGCTGCTGAACTAATTTTGCACTTTCTGATTCACTCTACTGTTTGAAAATGAGCACTGCTGCTTTTGGCTCTCTCTTTGCTGTTTGCTGCTGGATCCTTGGGCTCCAGCCTGCTTTCTGCCCACTGTAGAAGTACGTGGTGCATTGTGACCTTTCCTCTACGGCTAAATGCCTGCCAAACTGGTTTGTGCATGAAAATTTATGCCATTAGATCCAAAACTAAAGTTCAAGACCTTGCGTACCGATTATAAAAAATTCCAGCCCATTTGAGTCCATGTCATAGGTCTGAAGGAGCCTAGATGTGAGGGTGGAGTGTCAAAGTATCAAGTATAAGTGTATTTCTCACATTCCCTTTCCAGACTAAACTTTCCGGTGAACGGATTGCTGCTCGAGACTCAATATCAAGGAGAGTTTATTCGGACCAACTCTAATTGTTAGTCATTACATTTTCTGGTAGCCATGCTGATTGGTCAGGACACAGTTCTTAATGTGGCACTTATGGTGAATTTCATGCCGGCTTTTGGTGCCCTGAGATGCAAATCTTGACCAAACTGAATTAGTGTATTTGTTTTATAACCCCTGTCCGTTCATGGTAAGATGGCAGTGGCGCATGGGTTCAAAGCGAAATATGTAATTCTGTCTGCTAGTTTTAATCGAATGCATTGTTACTCATCCGTTAAACTGGGTAACATTCTGGTTGGGCTTGGTGAAATTGTTATACCAATCTTCCATATCATTCTTTCCGCCTTTATAAAAGATGAAATCTATGTATTTAAAATGTACCAACAAAGCTGTACCTGTTGAAGTTAGCGGAAAGATTTGCTGAGCTATTTGTACTTGCAGGCATGGGAAAAATGGCGAGGTCAAGTAAGTAAACTGGAGTGCAGTGCATTTTGGATTCAGTGTGGTCACCAAAAAACTCGTGATGGATTGAAGACTCTGCTTCACATCATGATGGGGAACATAAAGGACCTCACTGCTGCTACTTCCCATTGGCTAGAGCTATTCGCTTCTCATTTTCTTTATATAAGGCCATTTACGGTGGTTAGTCTCATATCCATGCGCTCTCTTGCATTGTTAGTCATAATGTTGTGTGGTTCGTTTGCTCGACTAAGTTTTCGTTGTGAATTTTCTAAATACTCTGTGGCATTACTTGATGCCCAATGCTTGTGCAAGGATGTGGCAAATGCTGTTTTCCTTAGTACTAAAGGTTTCATGTGCTCTTTGCTCTATGGATTTACATTCACAGTTGTTATCAACGCAGTCCCTTGCCCACAAGATTATTTATAATAGGATGTGTGCTCTGATATGTTACATGACCTAAGGATCCATTGTATTAGTGCAAGCATCTCTTCTAAACAATGGTAAGCTAATGGTTATTAAGAGCTCTCACGGTCACCGGCTAGGGTACCAACAGTTGCGCCTAGACAACTGTGCTTGACTCCTCATCTTCTTTGTATGAAAAGCTGCGGGATGGCGTCACACCCCTAGTCTCATTCTTTGGTATGGCTAATTCATTTTTGAATTGCCTTGTGCAGTAATTTGTGCTTTTA
Organism: Puccinellia tenuiflora; assembly: GCA_012064385.1. Taxonomy (NCBI): domain Eukaryota; kingdom Viridiplantae; phylum Streptophyta; class Magnoliopsida; order Poales; family Poaceae; genus Puccinellia; species Puccinellia tenuiflora. Next base: position 198,505 of record QRDG01000253.1, on the reverse strand, counting down.
AGATGGCGAAATATTTACCCCAACTGAATTTCCTGAAACCTCTTATCTCTTGTATGACGCAGCAGTTATCTTTTAATATATGCATGCGGACAATCTTATCAAATGTATTTAAACAATCGAAACATCACGTTATTATCTTCTAAAATCTGCATTGTTTCAGGGTTTTGAAGGGATGCATCACTTGGCACAGAAATGCATACAGCTTAAGCCATCTTTCGACAATAGTGGACTAACAGGTCTCCTTAACGGCATCCTTTCAGAAAATCCAGAGGTTAGCATGCAACGTTATCCTTGCAGACTCCACATGACCATTGACATCCCTTTATTGGCGTATGTAACATTTTTTTTCATGGTTAGGTAGTCCTGGCAGAATGCACACGGAAATTCGGTCCATGGTAAATGACAATTTTTTATTTTATTTTCTACCTACCATCAACTTTGGAACGCTGTGAACTAATATATTTTGCCATCTGTAACACCAGGATGGTAGCGCACTCCATGGAGCTGTTGGCAGCTGATAATGAATATGCAGATATTATGTTGCATGAAGAGCGACCTAACTTTGGTGGCATAAGCATAGAGGAACTGCACCGGCTAGTCTACGCTCAAGTTTTGAGTTCTCATTCTCTAACTTGGCAGGTAAGTTTTGTGAAACTCCATGCACGACTAAATAACTAGACCAGGTTATGTTTTGTTATATAGTTTGGTTCATGTTTGAATATTGAGAAGAGTCCATTTTGAACCCTGAAATGTTGCGGTTGGTGAGACTTGAACCCTAAACTGTGAAACTGTCTATGAACCCTGAACTTTCAAAATCCGTTGGAAATGAGCTCTAGTCTGGTTTTGAAAAGTGGCTATGAAATGTAACCTGCTAAAATTCATAAAAAATATGGCTACTTATGTCATGTGCAAGTGACATGAAAAATGTTTTTGTTATCGAACATAGATGATCAGGCCGATGATTTTTTCCTGATTCTTACTTTATAGCATTATCCATACCTGAGAATTGTTTTTGATATTTTGAAAACCATGGAATACGGAACCACCCTCCAAACTAAACCTGCTGCTGGATAACCATTGTCCACATCCAAATCCATACCCACGTTGTTTTGGTAGGCTATTGGTTAATAAAAGTCACCCATTCTGTGTTGGGCATGGGGAGGGCATTTATCCAATTGCCCTCAACTTACCCATTCTGTTTTGGGCATGGGGAGGATTTCACCCTCAAGACGAAGAAACCATCCACCACCTCCTGCTTGTTTGCCCCTTCTCACGCCAAGCCTGGCATGAAATCCCAAGGTTCAAAAAAGCGGTAAGCGCTAAGCGAGCGGTGAGGGACCGATCAGAGGAATTCAAGCTTAAGCGAGCTTAAGTGTTGCTTAAGCGTTTTGTACGGAACCGTACGGACAGAAAATTGGGAAGCAATTCTAGGCATATATAAGCCTAATAAGCATGTAATGCTATATTTCCAAATTGTCCAATTTGTTGATTAGGCAACATTCCCTAGCCCAGCCCAGCCCAGCCCATGTTTAGGCAACATTCCCTAGCCCAGCCCAAGCTTAAGCAACGTTGCAACAACAACAGATCGAGCCGATCTAGATTCTGGGCGGAGACGACGACGGGAACCAGCTGGGCATCGGAGGAGGATCGTATGGATCTGAGGTCCCGGCGTCCTGGAGGAAGAGGTGGCGTGCTGGGGGAGGCCGACGGCTACCAGATCGAGCCGATCTGGATTCTGGGTCGAGAGGACGACGGGAACCAGCTGGGCATCGGAGGAGGATCGTATGGATCTGAGGTCCCGGCATCCTGGAGGAAGAGGTGGCGTGCTGGGGGAGAGGTGCTTCACCGGCGGTGGGAGAGATGCCATGGTGTCGGGGGAAGTCGCATTGAGGCGCCGCCTCTCTGGTCTCGCGACTCGCGAGCATGGACTGTGTGGACGAACGGGTGAGTGAGTTGAGCCCTAACCCTATCTATTTGGCCCGTTTGCCTCCTTTTCTCCACCAAAATTTCATTTTCGCGCCGGCCCGACCCGACCGCGCAGCGTATGCTTTTTTTTGGCTTTTCTCGCTTTCGCGCGTGCAAGCGCACGCTCAGCGCGTAAGCGGGCCGCTTACTACCGCTCAACGCTTATTGGGCCGCTCAGGCCTAATCCTGAGCGATAGCCTACCGATGCGCTCGCTTTCACGCTTAAGCGTGGTGAGGCGTACGCTTTTTTGAACCTTGTGAAATCCTAGCTTGGCTCAGGATGACAGCCAGTGCTCCGAGACAGGAAGCATCATTGCTGGAGTGGTGGCAGCAGGCAAGACAGATCACTCCCAAGCCGCTGCGGAAAGGTCTCGCCTCCGTCACCCTTCTACCACCCTGGATGATTTGGAAACATCGAAACGACTGTGTCTTTGAGGGTGCTCGGCCCTCAATGACCTCACTCCTTTCCAAGGTCAAGGAAGAGGCTGCCATGTGGGCAAGAGCTGGAGCAGCCGGGCTTAGGGTAGTCCTGCCAACGACATGGGATGTTCACTGAAGTCTCATTAGCATAAATGTAATCTGCCTCCTAGGAGGAATGTAAACAACTCTGTATTTTCAATGAAATGAAATGCAAAGGTCCTTTGCGCTTTCTCGGAAAAAAAAAACTTATCCATACCCATAAAAACAAATACGGAGATGCCTTATCTTCTTACCTGTAACTTCGCATGCCACAATCTCCTCTGCCTCCACACAAAATTTCTCTCCCTAGTCCCTTTCTGTAGATCACCGGAGGCTGGAGCTTGCTGCTGATGGCACAGTGCTGACTTGCAGCGCTGCTCCTGGATGCTGGTTAGCAGCTCGATTTCGAGCGTTGATTTTCCACGGTGCTGGTGCGCCGCAGCAACGCGAAATTACTCCTCCACCATGGAAGCATGCCCCTGTTGCTTCCAATCTGCTTTGATTCTCACCATGTCGTCATATCAATTGGCTGCTTTAAATCGACGACGCAGTGTTGGTGATGTGTCTTACCGATCGGCTAATGATGCCTGTTTATCTCGTACCGAACTGTGCTTCTTCCTCTTAATGCAATCTTATGCACTGGGCAAGATGTAGCCATTGGAAAATACCCATTGCTTTTGGGTATGGACAATATAAGCTCCGATGGGTATGGATAACCTGGGTCTGAACATGGGTAAACCCAAACCCTCCCCAACGACAGCCTTACTCTAAACCTTACCCAGTTATTTAGAGTGGCTTCGCATCTTTGAAGTTTTAGAGAAGTTGAAAAAATCCTGACCACTGGGAATGCTACGAATTGGAAACCTGCAAACAGTCAACCCAAAATATGAAAAATTATTTTCTGTACGGAAACGTGACGAGAATTCTTTTTCTATGGAATTTGGAATGTTGTAAATTCCTAGCATACCCTACACATATGAATTTTTCACATATTTTGTGAACATCTAAATTTAAAGCCACATGTAAAACCAGGCTAGGGCTGAAGTTAATCTGTTTAAAAAGTTTTAGGTTTAATATGGACGGTTTCATAGTTCAGGGCTCAAAAGGGATCTGGCAACCATAGTTCAGGGTTTAAAATTGATTTCTTTCTTAAATAGTCTAGGCTATGTGGGTTGGAATATTCTGATGTATGTAGGTTTGAATACTCTAGTGTATATATGGGTATTGTGTAGTTTGCTACCGTGCATTGTCCAGTTTGCTGTATCATATCTTCTGTACAATTGCTATTGTCTATTAATGATTCATGATGGCCAGTTTCTTATTTTCATATTGTTGGTAATGTCCATCTTGCATGTTTGGTACTCAGATTGCACCGACTTACCTGTCCTCGTGTCTAAACCAAGGCCTAGGGCTCTTGGAGATTCTACTTCTCAAGCAACCCATACAAGACAACCGTCAAGTGCTGAAGGTATGTTTATTCAACTTGGTATTTTTCTGTTCAGTGTTTCTGTTACTTTTATTTGTCACCTAAAACTTGTTTCTGTGAGCAGACTTTGGAACTTTGTCGTTTGTATGAACTGGAGAATGTTAGTACAAACATCATGAAGGTAAATGTAGTTTGTAATACACGCAGAACTTTCATTTTAATATTTTTAAAACATTTGTTCATGACCATCTTGGGTTTTAAACATGGCTTATCCTCTGTATAAGTATTCAAACATGACTCTGGAATTTATGTTTTAACTGGCGCAAGAAGACGTATCTAATGATATATTTTTTCTCTTGTAGATAGCGGGCATTTACCATTGGAAGCATGGTAGAAAAGGAACCGGGGTTTACTGGTTCCAGCAAGCTCATGATAAAGTACGACTTGATAGAATCGCTCAACAGTTGTTTGAACGCATTGGGAAGTCAGTCGCAGATGACAATTTTAAGGTGCCAAAATTCTTTCATTGTTTCTCCCTACCTTAGTTTTGTGTTCAATATTAGCCAAGTAAAATTAATCAAAATATGCAGACAATTTGGCATAGATATTATCCATGACAGTATCTAATAGTGATTTTGCATGGTCAGCAATGGGAAGGGTTGCTCGAGTTACTAGGTTCTGACATTGGTAGTGCAGGTGGGCTTGAATTCCTTCACAGGTAAAATTATCTTTTTCACCATCTTTGTTCTTTTCTCTCCACAAGTGTCACACGTCAGCTTAACATATGCTTTTGCAAAGGTACCGAGATTTCAAGAGGTCCCTTCAACAGGCACTAGAAGGAAGGACTGGTGAGGCTGCTCGGCAGACCGTGGAGTTTCTTATACAGGTAAAATGTACACAGCTAAGTTCCTGCAGTTCGATACTTCAATTCGGGACCACTGGTAGAAGATGTGTAAAAAGGGCACCAATAGCCTATGTTGTCTCCAGGTTTGTGGCCTTTGGCATTATTTATTTGCTTATATACATGTAATATTTCTGCAGCTAATGAGAAATCCTTCCACACCACAACGTTTCTGGCTACCCCTTCTACATGACTCAGTAAGCTGTCGTTGGCTCGATTAGTACTTAGGATCTTCATTCAGCAAAGTAGCTTAGCTAGTCATGTATTTCCATCTATTTTAATCCGAATTAACCTTTAAGATGTTTGGAATTTTGATTCCATTTTTGTCACCATCTTTTCTGCAGGTGAGGCTACTTAACTGCAAACCCCGCCCTTTGTTGAATGTTGCTGAGACGACCTTGTTGCTGAACAAGCTGCAAGAACTGTCAATGGCGAAGCTACGCCCTGACTTCTGCAGTAATCAGCTACCAGGCCATGCACTGAGTTCTGTCAGATTGGCTCTGGCATCAAATCTTGCCCGTGCCATTCTTGAAGAACCTTGAAGTCTGGTTGTATTTGGTGGAGTATCAGCTCCAGTTTGTTGGAGGTTCCAAATGTTGGTGTAGTTAACATTATCAGGCATTCGCTCCAGTTTTTTTTTTTTTGTTCTTGAGAAAAGCTTGAACTGGCATTCGTTCTAGGTTGTGCCATAGATGTACCATATATTGTCTTTAGATTTAGTGATCCCAGTTGCTTAAATCCTACAGTGTAGTTACTTCTGACATGCGCAATGAGCTTGAAAAGAAAAGGAGATCTGAACGACTTTGCCCTGTTTTGAACCGGGAGAGGGTATATCCATGTTGATTGGTTTTAGTATGAGAGTCCCCATCACCCTATGTCTATGTTCCACTCCGTATCAATTCAATGGATGTTTTTGTTTGTATTTTACTATGCTTAAATCCATGTCATCAACCATCTTATGCACTTGTATACTCCAACAACTCACAAGTTTCGAGTTCTTGTCGAAGCGAGAAAATTTCAAACCATGTACTAGACTGGAAGATACTAGACATTCTATGCTTCGGTACAAATCTTTGGTGATCTCTTACACAGCTTGTAGTCGGCATATTGTTCATGCTCTCGTCCGCGTTTTCTAAAATGACCTGTGTATTCGTTCTGGAAATGAACTGCTCCAAATCATTCGACAGCAGTACCTCATTGCTTCGGTTCAGTCAGGTTACTATACGATGCGTAAATAAAAAGTTCAATAAACTGCGAAAAAGCCAGGGCACCAACTCCACTGCTCTGCTGATCAAACACTTCACCCGCCCCCCAACTCCACTGCTCTGCTGAGCAGCAATGGCGGAGATCGAGGCTTCCACGGCGGCCAGCGGCGAGGGCCGACTTCGGAAAGCCTTGGGCGGCGTGCTTTGTGCTTTCACGCTCCTCCTTATCGGCGTCCTCGCCTTCTCGATCCGCCTCTTCTCCGTAAGATCCATTCCAGCATTCCTCTAGATCCTACTGCGAATTGCATTAGGGTTTTCTCGAACTCTGCCTCACATGTGATGTCCCTCGGTGATGTGCCATTGTGCCGCAGGTGATCAAGTACGAGAGCGTGATCCACGAGTTCGATCCCTACTTCAACTACCGCGTCACCCAGGTTAGTTTCTGCGGCGCCAAACTGTAGTTGCGAGGAACATATACCGTTGGGACTTGGGATTAATATATTTTGTCTTTGTGTTTCCAAAGCAGTACTGTTGCGTAATAATATCCCTTTCTTTCCATTATGTTTCCCTGCTGTCTCAGTTCTTGTCAAAGAATGGAATCTACAAGTTCTGGAACTGGTTTGACGACCGAACATGGTACGGCATGAATCCTTCATAACGCGTTATGTATTACCCGCGAGCTGTTTCTGACAGTATTTGTGTTATTAGGTACCCACTTGGGCGTGTTATCGGTGGCACTGTCTATCCTGGTTTGACACTGACGGCTGGCACCATATGGTGGTATGTCCAATGTTTCATCATAACATAGCATAGAGCAATGCATTGTCGGATAGGTTTGAAAAACTGAAATTGTGCCTCAACTGCTTGGTTGAGGTTGCTGAACTCCCTTAACATCCATTGTCGTGGAGACCGTCTGCGTGTTCACTGCTCCGGTTTTTTCAGCAAATGCTTCCTGGGCAACTTATCTGTTGACGAAGGTTGTTTAGTGATACTGTATAAAATTACATGTGCTTACACTAGTTCTACAACCACAAAGTTCTTTTAGTAACTATGCATTTTCCCTTACAGGAAGCAAAGGGTCACGGGGCTGGTTTGATGGCAGCAACTATCTTAGCGATGGTATGCTCTGTTTCCTTTTGTATTTTCTTTTATGGACGGACTACTCAGTTTGGCTATGAGAAAAATTAAGTTTCTTTATATGCTTATCTGATTTATATTTCTCATTTTATACCTTGCTTTTAATTCTTGTATCTGATACTTTGTTGTGAATCCCAATGGATAAAATGTAGGCTAGGTCTGGTCTTCTAGTCATTTGTGGGTAAAATAGATAATGGATAATTTACGGGATGTATTTCTGTTAGCTTTGTAAAAGTTGCTTCCATATCTCCAGCTGTATCAGCTAAAGCTTTGTAAAAGTATTTCTTCATTCTTCCTACCTGAATAACTTCCCGATTCCTTATTTTGTAGGTTATTCTCAATAACCTCTGTTCCAGAACACTTCTGAAATCACTTGTCAGCTGGTCAATGTTTAGGAGCTGAATTTGGCGTTTTCAAACAAAGGAGCCATATTTTAGTATTCTGATTTGGGTGCCGGTCCATTTTACGTCCTAATCATTTCAAATGACCTGAATTGGTCTTCAACTTTGCCATTTATCCAAAGAAGCCTGTGTAACCGGCAAGGTTCATTTCCTGCATGTCAAAAACACGTGAGATCAGATAGATCTTACAATTGTATAATCAGCACAACCTAGCATGGAACTAAAACTGAGAGCCGAGTGACCGAAACAGCTCTATCAAAAAGTTTAGGTCCTAAAACAGCCTGGGGAAATCTGAAAAATAGGGGACTGCAACCCAATGCTGGGAACCAGAGTCCTTCTGAATTATGGAGTTTGAAATTTCCCGTCACTGCAAATCCTAATATTTCTCGCAAAAAATAAAATAAAAAAGTAAACCTTATATGAATTAATGGTCATTGCTTGTATGGGCCAACGGGGTAGAGGCTAGGTTCTGTCATTTTTTTTTAAAGATCTGCAGCATGAGACTGTCTTTCCATCTTTTCATATATGCTTACCAACTACTATATCCTTAGGCCGCAGCTTGTAAATAGCACTTGATCGAAAACCTACTTATTGTTCCTCCCACTACGCAGGTTCCCTCTTACATCTCAAGATCTGTTGCAGGCAGCTACGATAACGAAGCAGTAGCAATATTTGCTTTAATATTCACATTTTATCTATATGTAAAGGTTAGGCTCTCAAAGTCTCCTTAAAATCTTAGTGCTGGTTCTTTTTTCCCTTCTCTTTGTACCTTTAAGAAGATAATATAAAATGACTATGCCAGACACTAAACACGGGATCACTCTTTTATGCAACGCTTAATTCTCTTTCTACTTTTATATGGTAAGTTTTTCTTCGATAATTTTAGAATCGCTACAAGATACAGCGAATTCTTCAAATTACAGTGCATTTCCGCTTTTCAGGTCTGTTCATGGGGAGGTTACACATTCATCATCAACCTTATCCCAATGCATGTTCTCTTGTGTATTGTAACTGGTCGTTACTCTTCACGACTCTACATTGCTTATGCTCCCCTTGTAAGTCCATATGTCTAGTGCCTTGCCAGTTCCTTATGCACAAATGAACGGCAGAAATTCTTGTTATAAGAATTAGCACCATGCAGGTTGTACTGGGAACACTTCTGGCAGCATTGGTACCTGTGGTTGGTTTTAATGCAGTATTGACATCGGAGCACTTTGCATCATTTCTGGTACACCAACTAGTTATCTAAGCATGTGTTTGTTTCTTCCCTTAACTTTTCTGATTCACCCAACTTTTGCATGTCGGTTAAAAAATGACAAACTACTTTCTCTTTTATCTCTGAAAATGATGTTTGTATTCAGGTGTTTATAATCCTCCATGTTGTTGCTCTGTGTATTTCATCAAAGGACTTTAACTCCTCGTCTGTTCAAAGTGGCCATGACATTTGTACTAACAATTGGTCTGTAAGTTTCTGATGTCAAAACCAGCTAAAGTGCATTAAAATATGTGTTACACTTGCTAGTGATTCATAATGTTGACAGAATAAACATTTGTGTCTCATAAGTCAAAACAAAGCAGATATTCTGTACACATTCTAATATCATGGTTTCTGCAGAGCTCTTTGCTTCACTGTAGTAGCGATACTTGTTGCGTTGGTGGCATCTAGCCCAACAAAAGGTTGGAGTGGACGCAGTTTGAGTTTACTTGACCCGTAAGTTCTCATCAAAATATCTCTGCCACTACTCCATAATCATTGGTTTAAGGTTAGTAAATCCTAATAAGATCATAAAGACTTCCATTCTAGAATTTTTTTCAAAAATCCAAACAGCCTTTTCTATTTATCCATTTTAATTCATCATTCAATAAAAATAAACCTTTTTCAGTTCTTTCCATTTATTGAAATAATATTCAAAACTGAAAGAAGAAACTATTGTTCTTGTTTTTTGTTCATTAATAACTTAACCCTGACCCTTGTCAACAATAAACTTGATGGAACTGAAATTAGAACCTTTCATCTGGATTTAAAGTTGCAAAGGAGATGTACTGATTTCAGGGGATTTGTGCGTTGGTAGAAAAGAACTGTGATTTCTATTGCCGATTAGCACACACATTTAGTGATTCCTTGAATTTTGTTATGTTTGCAGAAGGGACATATTTTTTTATTCCTGTTATAATGAGTTCATACTTCTTCCTTTCCTGTATAAGATAATTCCTCGGATTCTTTTGTTTTGTTCCATTCTGACAGAACATATGCAAGCAAGTACATCCCTATCATTGCTAGCGTGAGCGAACATCAACCACCTACCTGGCCTTCTTACTTTATGGACATCAATGTGCTAGCCTTCTTAGTTCCTGCTGGGATCATAGTAAGTATTCATGTGTTGTTGAAAAATGGAGTTTAGTGATTTTTCATCACGGTTTAATTTAATTTGTTTTAAACACAATTTGCAGTCATGTTTCTTACCTTTTTCCGACGCAAGCTCATTTTTGGTCCTGTACTTGGTAACTTCAGTATACTTCTCCGGGGTAATGGTAAGTCTTCATTGCGAAATACATTTAGACTACTGTACTAGTTTATTTATTAGTTGATAGTGATATTAGTGCAATGTTAGGTCCGACTTATGCTTGTCCTCGCCCCTGCTGCATGCATTTTGGCTGGGATTGCTCTATCAGAAGCTTTTAATGTCCTCACACGATCAATGAAATTTCAGCGCCCACTATCAGATGACGGCCTTCCTACTGTATGATTATTTCTTCATTATTAATTTTCTCATCTAGACTTAGTTCTGTATAAGGCTTACTGATGTATACTTGTCCTGTCGAATTTAAGGCAGGGGAGAGTACTCCAGGGAGCTCCATTACTGCAGCCACTACGACAAATGCAATGAAAAATGGAACCATAACAAAAGGAAAACAGAAAATGTTTCAAAGGAAAGACCATCAAAGAAGACTCGGAAGGAGAAAGAAACGGTGCCAAGTTCTCGTGTTAGGCCTGAAAAGGAGGAGAAGCTTTGTGTGCTGCCTTCTGAAGCATCCGCCATGGGTATACTGTTTCTGATTATACTTTGTGGACTTTATGTGGTAAGGAATCTGTTCTCAGTGGAAGCAGCATCCTCGTTATAGCAAGACTGTTAGTCAACAATGCCATTTTTGCAGGTCCATTGTGTATGGGCAGCTGCAGAAGCATACTCTGCACCCTCAATTGTGCTGACATCTCATTCACATGACGGGTTGCATGTTTTTGATGATTTCCGTGAAGCTTATGCATGGCTGAGCCATAACTCAGAAGTAGATGATAAAGTAATGCCTTCAAACCTATCCTTATCACTTGAATTTCATCATTCTAATAGTATGATGGTAATGATTACTGTAGGTTGCATCATGGTGGTAGATGATAAAGTAATGCCTTCAAACCTATCCTTATCACTTGAATTTCATCATTCTAATAGTATGATGGTAATGATTACTGTAGGTTGCATCATGGTGGGACTATGGTTATCAGACAACTGCAATGGCCAACAGGACTGTGATTGTAGACAATAATACCTGGAATAACACACACATAGCGACAGTTGGGACAGCAATGTCATCCCCAGAAAAAGCAGCATGGAAGATCTTCAATTCCTTAGATGTCAAATATGTGCTTGTTGTCTTTGGAGGTTGATACCGGTTTTGGGCTTGTAAAATTAACCATATTTTAAACAGGTGCTTTGTGAATCCAGACCCCCTAACACCTGATGATTTTATTTTCAGGGCTTATTGGCTACCCAAGTGATGATATTAATAAGTTCCTCTGGATGGTTCGAATTGGAGGTGGCGAATTCCCTCACATTAAGGAACAGGATTACCTTGTGAGTTGTGAACTTGCCTTTTGCAACTCATTGCGCATATTGTATCGTGGTAGCAAACTGAAATATTTTTTGCATTCTATTAACTTGTGGAAGAAAAGCACTGTCATCTATGTGAAATTTCAACTTTCTTCTGAATTATTATCTTATATTATTTCTATAGAGAGATGGCAACTACCGTGTTGATGCTCAGGGCACCCCAACGATGCTGAATTGTCTCATGTACAAGCTTTGTTATTACAGGTCTGTAAATGCAGAGGAAGATACCATACCATGCTCAAGTAACACAATTATGGATTTCTTTTTGACATTCATTCTTCTTTGCATCTAGATTTGCTGAGACTGATGGTAAGGGATTCGATAGAGCGAGAAGATATGAAATAGGAAGGAAGCATTTTAAGCTGACCCATTTTGAGGAGGTACAGTGCTGTTACACTTCCCCTCAATCATTCGGAAGGAATAACCCCCTTCCCATGACTATGCAGCCGTGACGTGTTCATGTACCATATTGCTTAATGCAGGTTTTTACAACCCACCACTGGATGGTTAGGATTTACAAACTGAAACCGCAAAAGAACAGGGTCCGAGGAAAGTTGAAACTGAAATCCGTAAGTCAGACAACACTGCAGCTTTCCTACAAACATTTGCTTTTGATAACATATTTTCCCTTGCTTCTTAACCGCAGAGCTCAAAAGCAAGTTTAATGCGCAAAGGGGCCGGAAAGAAGAACCCATGGCAATAGCCGAATAGAGATCAGAGGTTGTGTTGTGGTCAACACTAGCTCTTACGCCTGAAAAAACATACCAACTCACTATTCAGCTTGCCCAAACTGCCCAGACTCAGAGAAAAGTGCACACTCGCGAGAAGAACTAGATGAGAGATATCCCAAATTGTTGCTTTATTTAATAATTCCTAGGATTAGAAGAGATAGATGCTTCACGGCGTTTCAGGTTTTTTCCCCCTTACACCTTCAATACATTTCTGGAACATTAGGGAGTGCTGATGATTTTTTTTTTTTGGTATAGGTCATGTAGTTCAAGGATGAGAGCTTTATCCCTGCTATAGGAGATTCCGTTTTCTGTGTAGTAATTAAGTGAGAACCACATGAACAATAGAAATTTAGAATGATGTCAACAATTGAACCAATGACAAGCTGACAACTTGTTATGTTACCAGCAAGTTCACTAGTGCATGTTACTAGCCCGATATATATTTTCAGTTTACGTTTCATTTGGGTCTAGGAGTTTGATTTTTTTTTTATAATCTCAGTGTTTGCTTGACTAGTCAAGTATATCATTAATCCGATGTAGATAGTTGCAACTAGTGCTCAGATCTGTTATTGCTAATTGGCTTGACTATCATTGCACTATACTGCTATGCACACAAGCATATTGTGATGCAAAATGAGCTACAGTATTACGCAAGTTGCATTTAAAATTGCATTCTAACACTTGAAAATTTGCTCTAAATCCAACTTGCTATCAAGCCAGTTTCGATCTACCACCTGTTACCTGTATAGTTTCTCAGGTGTATGAGGGGTTTCCTAGAATGGATTGGAAAGAATGATTCGGATCAGGTTGCATGGTTCATGTAGATGGTGTACAACCTGTGGCAAGCTCGAAACGACGCAAGAGAGTCCTTAAAAATAGAAGATCCAATGGTAATTGGTCGCAAATCGGATCCAATGATAATTGGTTGCAAGTCGGTGGCAGCAGCTGAAGAATGGTTAAACATTTGTAAACGCACTGAGCCGAGTATGCCTAAGCCGAGGGAGCGTTGGCTCCCGCTGGATACGGGCTGACACTGGCACAAGGAGGCGTTTCGAATGGTTGATGGCAGTGGTGGGGGCGGTGTGGTCATCAGAGATCACCATGGTGGTTTCGTGGCTGGAGCGTCCTATTTCCCCCTACGTTGATGATGGCGAAGGAGCGGAGCTAATGGCGTGTGGTAGAGCCGTGAAGCTTCCACATGAGTCAAGGTTATCGAAAGTGGTACTAGAAACGGATAGCATGGGAGCTGCGATGAAGCTGACAAAGGAGGACAAGGATCGATCTGTTCACGGTCCGTTGGTTGATGAAATCAAGTCCATCTTTCGGTGAAAGCTATTAGAGCATCTCCATTCGGGTTGTCAATAGAGCGTCTCTATTAGGCTTTTCGGACGAAAACGGCGGCTAGTCGCGACCCCAATAGCCCAATTTCGTCCGCGCGGCGTCAACAACTCGTCCGGCAGCGCCAAGCCACGCCCTACGCGGTGGGAGCTGTTTGGGTGTGCCGGACGAAATTGCATGCGCCCACAGCCACATGTTACGTCCGCATGTAAAGAATCTTTTTCTCTCTCATTTCTTTTCTCCTCCACCGCCCTCCACGCCGTGCATGCGGGTTAATATTCTTCTCTCTCCTCATTATTTTTATAAATGCATGCATGTAGCCTACTTTTTACGTTGCTTTGCCATTACATGAAGAGCACGACTGGGAAGAGGCGCCCCCAATACGCTTTAATTCGTCCGGACGGCGCCAATAGAGCTGTTTCAGGCGCTCGTCCGAACGCTCTATCGGCGTTGCGACTGGAGATGCTTTTAGGCGTATGGCAAATTGATGTAGGAGGACCCATATCCATCACCATGTCATGCATTTCAACATACGATAATTCTTCATTAACATCAAAGGCGAACTCCTTCCTCTCCGGATATGAAATCTGTGTGTTTCGCAGTTGCCACCACATCCGGCGTGATTTTTGTCAGACGACTACCGGACCCATCCGGCATCTTTTTGGAAGCTCTCGGGTAGCTTTGGGCGAATCTGCCAGACCATCCGACAGAAAAATCACCGGACGATCCGGCTGACCCAAAAACTGGGCATTTTCAGAAATTTGTTTTGGCCATAAATTTTACCTCCGGAGTCTGTTTTTGGTGATTTTCGTCTCTACCCGAAGCTACCGACAAACTCTAAATCACCACAGCGGTTGATCCATCATCTATTGCCACCAAATTGTTGTGCACAAGGAAGAAACTTTTCACTACAAGGGTGAAGTTCGTCAACAAAAGGTATGACATCCCCAAATCTTCTCCCACCTTGCCTTACTTGTGAGCCAAGCCATTTGCGACTATCTATCCTATTGAGACTTGATCATCTATGATTGCTTGGGCTTTGCACACTTGATACCTTTTAGTGTTCCGAGCAAACTTGTATGAGCTAGCCGATATAGTTCTTGTTGGCAAGCAAGTGAGAGGGAAAAGAAAAAAAAGAAAAAAAGGAAAAGAAAGAAAAAGAAAGAAAAAGAAAAAGAGCCTCAATGCCTTATCTCTTGTAGTAGACACACAAGCTCGATGAAAAATTCATAGGTGTGGTATCTTTGTGCAAATCTTGTAGCCCACCAATAAATTATAATCGAGTTGGTTTCTCTTGTACTCGTGCGACTTGAGATTTAGTCTTCGCTAGGTCCATCACTAGCTCATTTTTTTGGTTGCACGAGTCCCACTTTTCAAAGCGTGTGTTTGTATGAGCTCCACTCATATCCTTTGAAATCGACTTGTTTTGCTTGTGGTCATCGTGGTTCTCTACTTGCCATTACAACATCTTGGTTTCCAGTTGTTTCATTTGCTTTCCAAAATCCATACCTATCCACTCATAAGCCGTGTGTGTTTTAGAGTTGCCTTTGGATCTTTGAAACTCAAGTTACCGCATTCTTATGTATCGGTTTCTCTTGGTATGGTCCACTAGTTTCAATACTATCTAATAGGTGAGCTTGGTTTCTTAGTTACTTTCACTCCACATATATATACACTTGTCTTGTGATTTACCATGTCTAGTGAGAGCGGAGCATCCTATGGAGGCCAGGATCATGAGGAGTACGTGATGAGCGACAACGACTATGGTGCCCCAAGCATGGATGAGATGGTGGACCACGACATCGACTACTCTTCCACGAGCATGGACCACATGGCGGAGCACCACTACTACGACTATGATGCCGAAACCTTCCATGACATGGAGATCTACACCGACTTTGAGTCCACAAGCATCAACGCCATGGTCGACCACTACTACGACTACAACTCCAATGACTTGGTGAGCTCTACATCGACTATGACTCCACAAGCATGGACGACATGGTGGCGCGCATCGACTACAACAATATGCAAAGTGCTCGTGCACATAACCCACCACCAATGCATGTCAAGGAACTTCATCGACACACATCCTCGCAAGATCTTCGACGAGGCGCTTCACATCATGTTGATGATGACACCGACGATGAGTCCCCACCTCGACGACCCACAAGACATCGGACTCAAGATCAGCACCGCCATCAAGAAAATACATCATCCCAAGATCTTTGATGCGGCGTCACATATCATGAGGATGACACAAGGAGACGGAATTCCATCTTCGCCTAGAGGACATGGAGACACGCCCTCCTCCGCGACATCATGCTACATCGCCCTCAATACCTTTTCCATGTTTTGCATCAAACAAATTGAACAATTGCTCTTTCCTTTGGTTTGTTTGCAAACATGTGAATGATTTTGGTCCCCCTTGTGACATGCTTGTTCCCTTGATCTTTAATGTTGATGATTTATGTTTTGCAACAAATGTGATGAACAATTGTTCTTTTAAATGGCTTGTTTGCAACTATAATGATATTTCGAACATGTCTTTTCATGAGTGCGTTGGATTTTGTCCAATTGGTGTTGCAAGAAATTCTTTGAAAACTTGCTCTTTCCTTTGTTTTGCTTGCACCCATGATGGTGATGATAAGAGCATCCCTCATATTGTGTGGTTCACAAACTTCTATTTGCGATGTTTTTGAATGCAATGGACGTCATATGGTTCACAATGAGATAGGTATCATGGCCTTCTCAACTTTTCTTGGAGATTTTGTGTTCCCCATTTTGAGGATGTTTCGAAGAGTTTCTTGCACAATGACCTTGGTTTTGGGCTACCTTCCATATATTTGTGTTGTGCTAACGGTGCTACGATCAAGGTTGGAAATGTCATCAGTGATGTGCTCCTCTATCATGCACACACATGTTTCGCTTGGTCTTTGGTGCGTGTAGGTAAAAATGGTGGCATGGTGACTTCCACTTCAACGGCGAGCCATCTATCTCCTTCACATGATGAGGATGTGCTAGCGTCGAGGACGACACTTTTCGAAGGAGGGGGAGATGATGTAGGCGGATCCACGTGTTAGAGATATGCCCTAGAGGCAATTAATAAAGAGTTTTTATTATCATATCTCAAAGTGTTCATAATAAGTTTTATGTCATGCTATAACTGTATTAAGCAGAAACATTAATACACGTGTGATGTAAAACAACCAGGTCCCTAGTAGCCTCTACTTGACTAGTCCATTGGTCAACTAATGATCAAGATTTCCTGATCATGGGCATTTATGTCAATTGACAATGGAGTTGTGTCATCAGATAATGACATAATGGACATCCACCCAAAGTAAGTTAGCGCAATAAGATCTGTCACGAATATCAACATTGCGATAACTTAATAGAAATGTAGTAGTAACTAAATCCTTAGACCGTGAGATCATATTTAATCAATGTTCTGGAAGGATACTTTGACTGCATCAACCGTCACACCGTAACAGGGTGATTATAAAGGTGTCTATCAGGTTTCCTAAAGGAATACATTGAGGCATATGCATCAAGAGCGGGATTTGTCCGTCACTGACGGATAGATATCACTGGGCCCACTCGGTGATATTACATCAAAGTCTTGCAAGCATGTGACTAGGTCATGAAGATGTAATATCATAGAGATGAGTAAATGACTTTGTCGAGTAACGAGATGGGATCTCGGACAAACTTGATATCGTGTGACAAAAGGAATTGGTAAACAACGATAAGGTTCAAGCGACAAAGAACTTTGTGGAACACACAGGGGCCATCATGGGTTTCCAGATCCTGCTGTTGGTCATTGATCGGAGAGGAGTCTCGATCATGTATGGAGTGATACCGAACCAAGGGGTGGCACACTTAAGGGTAGACGACGCTTAGGAATAGCTTTGGCACCGAAGAAATTAGAGAGACCAATTCCGGGAATCATTCCGAGATTTATCCGATGGAGATCGGAGGTTCCGAAGGAGTATCAGAATTAAGGGAGAAGTATCCGATGGAGATCGGAGGGCAACGAAAGGAGTTTCGATGCAAGAGATATTAAATGATATGTATTTAATATTAATTAAAATAATTAATAATTAAATAATATTTAATTTAATATTAAAAGGGCAGCCCACCTAAATGGGCCTCACCCGAAAGGGGAGGCCCAAGTGGGGGCCGCGCCCCAAGGAAGGAGGGGCCGGCCGCACCCCACATGGGCCCAACTGAATGGGGCCCATGGGGTGGCCGGCTGCCTCCTATGGCCGTCCGAACCATGTGGGCATAGTCCCACATGGCTAAGCCAAGGGGGTTGGCCTCCCCCCTCCTCCTATATAAGGAGGTGCCCCCTCTCCCTTTGAGGTCATCCCAATCTCTCTCTTTTATGTGTGGTTTCGGAATATTGGAGCTGCATATTTTAGAGGGGTCTCTCCACTAAAATCCACCGCCGTGATTTTGGTGCTTCGGTCGAGCTCTTCATCTTCCGCAGCTGCCACTGGACCGGAGCCGGGGGATCGTCACTACACCGTACGTGTGTAGAACTTCGGAGGCGCTGCCCACAACAGCGCTCGTCGTCGATACGATTCCACGACCTTGAGGTCGGTGTCGTACGTCTTCATCAACAACGTTCTAGGAACGTAACGCTTTCGGTCTTCAAGAGGTATGAACACCAGATCCCTCTGTTACTTATGTCTACCTAGAGATAGATCTTGGCTAGTTTATCATTCGCGTTGCTAGGAATTTTCTTGTTTTCTGCACTCGAACCCCTTCACCACGTCCATCACCATGTCATGCAATTCAACATACGATAAGTCTTCATTAACATCAAAGGTGAATTCCTTCCTCTTCGAGAACCTCGATACGTCGCCTTTGGATGGTATACTATGTGAGCATCGACCCTTGTGCATTGTTAGGTTGAACATGTCAAGTACGGACGCCAAGGGAGATGCCGAGGAAGCCCAAGAGTTGATGTCATCCAAGGCGTACACGTGGACAAGGAGGAGGAAGCGACAAGACAGAGAGATGGCAGCTGAAGCCGCTGGACCGTCCGACACGAGCCGCCGGACTGTTCAGCGCCTCGCTCTTGAACTCACAGATACTGGACACCTATCGGAACACTCTGGTAACCATCTGGCGGCTCTCGGTTACCTTTGTTGGACCGTCCGGCAGACGACGCCGAACCACCGGGTGCCTGGAGATGACTCGTGCGTGAAGACACCGCCAGATCGTCCGGCGTGAGATGCCAGACCGTCCGGCGACCTAAACCACCTAGAGACGAGCCGCGTCGGACCGTCCATCATGAGGGATGCCGGACCGTCCGGCGACTGTCCTGCGTGCTGGAAAGGGGCCCTACCCATGTACCTTATCCTCTTCCACCAACCCCTTTAGGCCTATCCTATAAGTACCTCCCACTTTCCTCATATCTAGACTAGACAAGAATGAACTAAAAACTTGAGCGTTGCTCCTTCCCGTGATGGGCTCCTCCGAGGAGGATGATGTACATCTTGTTGTAGCTACTCTCTCATCGTGGTGATTCTAGTAGTGCTTGCCAATCTCTTCCTAGCGGATTCTATTGGATCGGTGGACTGGCCGGTAAGAGAAATCGGTTTCATTGAGCATGTTGTTGACTTGGGTTTTGGGATTCGGAGGCTGCTCCATTGGGGGTTTGTTGTCAGGTGATTCTCCCTCGCAGGCCTCATGAGTTATCCCCATGTTTTGCCCCTTTTCCCCTCGTGTTTTTCGTTTCCTACTTCGTGTTCTCCGTGTTCATTTTTTCCGCCACAAATTCGTAAAGATCAGGCCTACCCTACATCATGAATGAGGTGGCACATGTCTTGGCTAGGGGGATGTGTTGGATAAAATGTGTAAGGTGTGGAAACATGTTCCACCGATGGACCTGTTGGTTGATTAATATACGCAATGTTAGTTTTAAAAAAAAATCGAACCGGATAGCTGTGCTCTAGCATATCCGTCATAAAGATATTTTTGTCAAAAGTCCCTAAAAAAAGAGATCGGTCTCTAGGGTTTTCAGTCACCTCTCGCGACATCCGCCGTCACAGAGCCAGGGCCAAGGTCCTCTACACTCCGCTCCCTCCTCCCCGCGCCTGTTGGCTATGGATCGGGACTGGCACGACCGGCCACGGTGTGGGAAGCGTGGCTATGAGGAGGTTGGGCGCGGTGGCGACCGCTACCGTGATGGAGATCTTCGCCAGAGGCTGGACCGGGAGCAGGAGGCGGCGCGTCGGGTTCTGCGTGAGCGAGAGGAAGAGCAAGAAAGGAGATGGGAGGAAGACCGTAGGGAAGAGGAGCGTCTGCGCGCTCAGATCCGTGTTCTGCCGTTCGTGCGGGGGCGCGAGCAAGGGCGAGGAAACGTCAGAAGGAATTACAACACGGCTGGGCCGTCCAATCCTGTTCCCACTCCGGCGGGGGGGGGGGGGGGGGGGAGGGCTCACCGGGGGTGGTGGACACTTCCAACATCACGTGCTTTAAGTGCGGGAAGTAGGGCCACTTCCAAGTCGCGTGCACTGAGGAACCGTTCTGCATCAAGTGCGAGCTTTCGGGTCACTTCTCGGCGATGTGCCCTAATGGGAGCAGGGCTCCTAGGCCGGTCTGGGATGACTTCGGCACAGAAGGACAGGGGTTCTTCTGCGTGACGGTGCCAGAAGACAAACTGGCCAAGCCAGCATCCAACGCAGCCCGAGTGGTCATCGAAAAAGGCAACTTCTCGGTGGCAGAGGTGGAGGAAGAATTCAGGGAACTAGCAGACGACAAATGGAACTGGTAGGTGCAGCAGATCAGCAATACAGAGTTTTCCTTGGTGTTTCCGTCCAAGGAGCTTCTGCGGATGGCAACCCGTGGGGGCGGGCTTGTCCTTCCAATCACTGAGTACAGGGCTGTGGTGTCTGCAGCGGCTGGGGATCCTCGGGCCTCGGAGATGATGGAGGTGATCTGGGTCCGCCTCCACGACATTCCCGAGCCGCTGCGGGACGCGACGATTCTCCTCGGTTCGACGCTTGAGCTGGGTTCCCCACTAGAAGTGGATACGTCATGTTTGGCTGAGGCGATGGCACCAATATGGATGAAATTCGGCTACCGCTCTCATGTGAAACTGAAGAGCCACATCACACTGTTCGTCAACCTAAGTGGCTACAAGATTAGAGTGGAGCGGGAGCCGGTGGGTCAGGACAAAGGAGAATTGCTGCCGCCCCCACCACCACTGGGGCGGCATGATGGAGAAGATGATCCGGATGACCATACCCTAAGCTCGGATGATGAACTCGACTGGGACAGTCGTAGAGCTCGAGATCGGGAATGGGCGAAAGCTAAGTCTAAAGAGACGCCAAATAAGGCAGGAGGCGAGGGGCGCCAACCCAATGAGAATGCAGCGCCAATCCAGAAGGAGGCAACTGTCAGCAGGGTAGCTTTGAGTGATGGGTCGGCTCAAGCTGCCCCCCAGATCCCTACTCCAACCTCCCCTACCCCAACCAAGGCGGCTGAGCCGGTGCTTCCTAAGTCTATGTTCTCACAATACGGCACCAATCTGACGCCAGACGGAAATGTGTTCAAGACCCTGGGTGTCATCGTTGCAGCGGACCAAGCTGAGATTTCTGTGGGTGCTCCTCCTTGTTCCGTTACTACTGGCCCGCCCGCATCTCCGGCAGCCACCCTTGACATTTCTTCAGCAAGGACCCCCACCGAGGTGGTGGCTGTAAGGGAGGGTCACAGCCAGAGCACTAAGAATATTGCTGAGGTTGAAGAGGAGGCTAGCAGCAAGCGGGAGCGGAGAAGCAAGATGAACCATGACCACCCCTTCAGGGTCCGCAACCAAGTGGTCGTGGAAGCGGTGGTCATCGACTCTCAGGAAGTTGAACGCCGGGCGTCGCTCCCCCCCTTCATCCATGGGTGGCCTCTGGGCGGCGGCGGCGGTATCGAAATTGACCGTGCTGGTCACGCGGGGTCTGAGGTCCAAGGCTACCATAGTTGAGATCCTGAGAAAGAGCGCCAGGGGGGCCGATGAAGCTGAGGGTCATGTGCTGGATAGGGCGGTGCGGCTAGCAGCTGATAAGGATGCTCCTTCCCCTGCGTCGGCAAAAACAGGTACTAATCTTGACCCTATCTTTGCTATTCTTCAAGATGTTCCAGACTCGCACCTTTTAGCTGTCGCTACGGATAGTTGCGTCTCTTTCCCCTCTACTGCGGGCCCGCCGGTAGAAATCCTATCTCTTATCCGTGCAAATGAGTTGGCACAAGCGGCACTGGCTAAGTCGCGCGACAATATTGAGCAAGAACAGGCCAAGGCCAAGGCCAACGAGAAGAACCAGACGGAACAACCTGTGCCCAGTAATTCGGAAAGGATCTGAGCCTCGCCTCCAGGGGGAGACGAGCCGACGGTCCCTCGCTCCAAGGTAGGGACCCCTGGAGCCGTCCTCGGAAGGGGAGACAGCTGGTCTCTCCCCAAGACCAGAAACCAGTGTGCGGAGAAGAAGAGCAAAATCTGTGGTGCTGCAGGGGCAGCGCCCAGTAACCCGCCAAGCACGGGCTAATGGCGCAGCTTTTTAATGCGGATCCTCTTTTGGAATATCCGTGGGTTTGGGTGCAAGGGGCGCCGAACCCTGCTCAGAGAATTGATCAGGAAACACCACATTGATATCATTTTCCTTCAAGAAACAATCAAACAGAATTTCACGGATTTTGACCCGCAAGGGATCGAGGTGGGCGATAAGTTCTTTTGGTGCTGGCTGCCGGCGGTCGGCCACTCTGGTGGCGTGCTCCTAGGTCTTCGTGACAGTGTCTTTGAAGTGGAAAGCACTGACAAGGGTCAGTATTTCCTCAGCACCAACTGCCTTTCCCGGCCTCTCAACCGGACGCTAACAATTATCTAGTCTACAGCCCTGCACACCACGACGCCTCTCCTGCCTTCCTTTCGGAACTCTCTAATAAGGTGGCCACGTGCAGGCACCCGGTCCTAATGGGTGGGGACTTCAACCTGATACGCCACGCCCAAGACAAGAACAATGATCGCGTTAACTGGTCTCGGGTGGACTTGTTTAACAACAACATTGCCTCGCATGGGTGTGAGGTATACCTGGTCCAACAAATAGCGGGACCCAGTTAGATGTGTCCTAGACAGAGTGCTTTTCGCTCCTAAGCTTGATACCCTGTTCCCTCTGGCCATCTTGGTGGCAGAGACCAGCGTTGGCTCAGACCGTACCCCCCTGATTTTTTATGCATGGTTTGGGCACCCAATCAGAAGTAATAGGTTTTTCTTTGAGCTAGGGTGGTTCGAAGTTGAAGGGTTCGTTGACCTTGTGCGTTCTCAATGGCTCCGTCTGATGGCTGCCGTGACAGGATGTGATATTGTGGACTAGTGGAACCATATGACCGTGGGCCTCCGACAATTTCTCCATGGGTGGAGCTGCAACATGGGCAAGGCAGCCAAAGCCAGTAAGGTTTCGCTTCTAGCACAGATTACGGAACTGGACGGCAAGGCCGACTCTGCTGGCCTGGACGAGGAAGAATGGTTCTTCCGCTATTACCTTGAAGACCAGCTACTGCATATTTACCGGATGGAAGAGGAGTATTGGCGGCAACGCGATAGGGTCCGCTGGGCGCTGCAGGGTGATGCCAACATTGCCTACTTCCATGCCGTGGCCAACGGGCGAAGACGTAAATGTGTCATCTCCTCCCTCCAAACGCTGGAGGGACCGATCAGTGACCCCCGCCAGATTCAAGCACATATCTACGACTTTTACAGAGAGCTATTGGGGACCGATGCTCCCCATCACCTTAGCCTCACTCCACATACTTGGCAGGGAGCCCAATGTGTGTCGGCTGCCGAGAACGAGTCCCTGGCCCTGACTTTCTCTGAATCCGAGCTCGAGGCTGTTGTGCCTGACATGAAATCCAACACGGCCCCGGGCCCGGATGGTTTTCCGGTGTCTTTCTTTAAGAAATTTTGGCCGCAATGCAAGCTGGGGGTGCTCCACATTCTGAATGACTTCATTTTGGGTAGAATTGATGTCTCAAGACTGAACTTTGGGGTCCTGTCTCTTATTCCTAAAGTCCCGGGGGCAGACCAGATCTCTCAATACATACCCATTGCGTTGATTAACGTAATTTTCAAAATCATTTCCAAGGCCGTTGCCTCTAGGCTGGACCCAATAGCTAACAAAATTATCAGCCCAACTTAGACTGCCTTCATGAAAGGGAGGAATATTTTGGATGGCGCCCTTGCATTGTTGGAAGTTATTCATGAGCTTAGAGTGAAGAAACTTGGAGGCATTCTTCTGAAACTGGACTTTGAGAAAAAGTATGACAGAGTTAACTGGTCATTCCTGTTGGAAGTCCTCCGTCGAAAAGGGTTCGACGCCGGATATGTTCACAGGATCAATCAGCTGGTGTCCGACGGTCAGACGGCCATCTCAATTAATGGAGAGGTTGGTCCGTATTTTAGAAACAAGAGAGGAGTGCGCCAAGGGGACCCTTTCTCTGCTCTGTTATTTAACTTCGTAGTAGAGGCCCTCTCGGCCATGCTTGCGGCGGCCAGCTCCTCAGGCCACATTCAGGGGGTGGTTCCGCATCTGATTCCAGGGGGAATCACACACTTGCAGTACGTAGACGATACCCTTATCCTGATCCAAAACAACGACACAGCCATTGCTAATCTGAAATTTCTGCTCCTTTGCTTTGAAGACATGTCCGGCTTAAAGATCAATTTCCACAAGAGTGAAGCCTTTGTACTTGACTGCCCAATTCAGGAACAGCGCAGAATTGCCCACATGATCAATTGTAAGCTAGGCTCCTTCCCTTTTACCTACCTTGGTCTGCCGATTTCCGATCGTAAGCTCTCGGTCGATCAATGGAATTTTCTGGTCAATAAGCTTGCGACAAAGGTTGAGGTTTGGATGGGCAGATTGCTTTCCTCGGGTGGGAGGCTTATTCTGTCTAACGCTTGCCTTGAGGCCCTGCCCACTTACGCTATGGGTCTGTTCCTTCTCCAGCACCGCGACCTTTTCACGGAGGTGTCTACGCGGTTGGAGGATGCGGCGAAGGCTATTTTTACCCAACATGGATGGCAGCTTAATCGGAGGATTGGCCCACCGTCACCTTAGGCGTATCTACAATTTCTCATTATGATATGTAATGCGCCGTTTTTATTTTGTTGTTTCGGCTCGTTATGCAGAGGCCGGGTGTAATGCTTAAACTCTTTAAGTAATAAAATCACTTTATCGAAAAAAAGAAAAAGGACGGGGTCCATGAGAAGTTTGACTCGATCCGTGCAAGGTTTTACTGGGAGGGCTCAGGCCCGAAACGCAAACTGCACTTAGTCAACTGGCTAGCGGTGTGTCGCCCGAGGGACTATGGGGGTCTAGGGCTCAACAACACAAAGTTGCTAAACAAAGCCTTAATGCTCAAATGGATCTGGAAGCTGTATCATGAGGATGACTCGATCTGGCGAGCCATTGTTACTGCTAAGTATCCTGACGCGACCAACATCTTTGCCAGCTCGGGCTAGGGGGGCTCGCAGTTCTGGCGAAGCCTTCACAAAGTCAAAGAGCTGTTCAAGCTGGGGCACGCCATGTCATCATGAACGGCGAAAGAACGTTCTTTTGGACGGATTGGTGGGCTCGGGATGCCCTCCTAAAAGACCGTTTCTCTCGCCTTTTGGCTATCTGTGAAAACCCCAAGCTCCTAGTTGCGGATGCCTTTGCCCCGGAGGGGGAGGGTGTCAATTTTCGTCGCTCCTTTGACCACCAGTGCGCCACTCAGTGGGCTGAGTTGGTTGCTGAACTGGGAGCAGTTTACCTTAGAGAGGGTCCAGATGAGATTCTTTGGGCTCTTGAATCCCCGGGTCGTTTTTCTGTGTCCTCTATGTACCGCAAACTGTCGCAAGGGGCGACGGTTGTGCACAACAGGGATTCGGCCAGACTGCCACTCAAAATTAAAATTTTCACCTGGCAACTTGCCCTTGACCGCCTGCCATCTAGCACCCAACTAGCCAAGCGTCTGGCTCGGTTTGATGGTAAATGTGCCATGTGTGGGGAGGACGAGGACGCCTGCCATATCTTCTTCTCTTGCGCTCTCGCTAAGTTGGGATGGAGCGTGTTCAGGAGGCTGCTAGGGTGCAGCTGGTGCCCTGCCAACTTCCCTCAATTCTTTGCGATCCATCATACTCTCCTGGGCCAACAACGTAGGATTAGCTGGGTGCTGTTCTCTGTGCTGTGTTGGACTCTTTGGATTACGCGCAACAAACTTGCCATCATTTTAATACCCTAGTTCCTTTATCGTCTTGTTTTTCCTTTTCGTGATGGCGAAGCTGTATGCCCGCAGCATGTTTATACTTTGTGGTGAACCTTGTGCTTTATTAATTTAAAGCAGGGTATTAAAATGCCTGTTATCTAAAAAGAAGTCCCTACAAAAATATTTTTTCGAAATCAAGTAACGAATTTTCCCCATCCCCAAAACCCTACTCTTCACTCCCCAGTCGAATTCCCCACGAGGCCACCACCAACTCCAACTTGTGTGCCTTTCGTCTTCATCTCCTGATCCGAGGCTCCACTCCAACCCCTCGCCTCTCACGCGCGTCGCCGCCATCGCCGTTTCCGTTCTCCGTCGCGACAGTTCGTCCCTGCTGTGCCTCCACCCCCGTCCGCAATCTTCTTCGTTGGATCTCGAGGTATGAACTCTCATTAGTCCAGTGATAACTTAAACCCAAATTAACATCCACAACTTTTTGGTGTGCCGGTGCACTACCTAGATCTGCCCCTGGTTGGATCTTAGGATGGCGACTCTGAGGAACCTGAAGATCAAGACGTCCACGTGCAAGAGGATCGTGAAGGAGCTGCGCTCGTACGAGAAGGAGGTAGAGAAGGAGGCGGCCAAGACTGCTGACATGAAGGAGAAGGGCGCCGACCCCTACGATCTCAAGCAACAGGTGTCTGCAGATTTTCTGCTTGAAATGCTTGTTTAATTCTCAACACATTTACTCATCTCTCTGCCCAGTACTGGTAATACTTATACCAGTTATAGTACTTACTGGTAGTAGCAGTTTTCATTCGGCTATGGATGATAAATTGATAATCTAGTTACTACCAGCTTGCTGATAATTATGTCATATGGTGAGTGGTCCGTTTTCCTTGATAAAATGGACATGTTAATCACATTTTTTTATTACCGGTCTCCCTGATTTTTTTGTGTATTACTCCCTCCGTTCCAAATTATAAGATGTTTTAGCTATTTCACTATAGACTAGATACGGATTAAAATGAGCAAACCTATACACTAAAACGTGTCTAGATAAATTCGAATCTTAAAAAGCTAAAACATCTTATATTTAGGAACAGAGGTAGTAGAATGTAATTACATAACATCGAATTTGTTGTGGATTAGTTGGCCCGAGTGACATTTTGGTGTGTGTCATTGTTGCAGTTGCATACATGTTTTATCATTTGTCTGCAATGGTTGTGACATAGTGATCTGTGCATTGTTTATGGCTGGGTACCAATGATGTTTGTAATAACAGCAATCTCTGCAGCCTATTTAATGGTTTTACATTGGTTAGAAGTTCAGCTCCACATCTAGACCGTCGCAGTTATTGTTCTGATAATTAATCTAAATGCCAGGAATCAAAGTTGACCTATCTTGCCTCTTTCTTTTTTTGCGTTGGACCTATCTTGCCTCTTGTGGCTCTGTTCATGTGGACTACCTTTTTTTTGTGCGTCCAGACATGTGTTTGTTCTTGCATTCAGTCCATGTTGATTGCTTGATGTTAGAGAAACTATTTTCCTTCGGCCAAGAAAAAAAGTCTTCTATTAAGAACTAAATTACTGTTTTCAGATGAATACTAGATGTACGGCACAATGTAAACCTTACTGTAACGCATCAGGTTGGATATAGTTGTAAGCAGTATTATCAATGAAATGAACACGCAGCATATGCAAATTTCAGAGTACCCACTATGTTCACTGATAATGACATCTTCAGAGGGATATTAAGATATTTTTAGGCATATATATTTGAGGAGTCACAGAATGTTTTTCGACGTGATTGGGATTGAAACACATAGCTACTTACATTGATTGACCTCATACCTATATGAAGTTTGCTATGGTCTGTATTGGCGACGCAAGTGATAATTATGGGTCTCCCTGCTGCTCTTCCAAGTTACAATTCAATGTGAAGACCTTAGAATTGCGTCTTAATGCATTTTACATTTGCAGGAAAATGTTCTAGCTGAGTCAAGGATGATGGTCCCAGACTGCCATAAGCGACTTGAAGCTGCACTGACAGACTTGAAAGCAACTCTGGTATTCTGCGGAAATTCCTAGCTATATTAGAAATTGTTTGCAACCTTGTCTTAAGCTACTTGAACAAACGTTTTATAATCTCATTGTAGGCTGAGTTGAAGGAGTCAAATGAACAAGGCACTGAGATTGCAGAGGCTGAGAGTACAATCACTGAAGTCGAAGCTGTATACACTCCAACAGAAGATTGAGTCCAACTTTCATTTTGCTGGAATGTCAGTATGCATCAGACCTGCTCTTGTGGACACATTAGTCTCATTTCATATGACGTTTATGCAAACACATGTTTTACGAGTCATAATCTAAACTGGATGAGTAACTTGTGATACCACCGTACTGGAATATGATTAGGCGTTGTGATGTTCTGGAATGTTAAGACGGGCATGTTGCACTTGTTCCAGCTGGGTACTGCATGATCTCGTTTATTGCTGGTTTTTAGTTCTTGGTATCCTGTTTGCCTCAATTTCTGATAAATCTCAGTCACAAATTACGGTATAGAAACTTTACAATTTAAGAAAAATATTGCTGTGAATTTAGAGCATATGGCGATCGTTAGCTCTTGATCTAAATCCTTATTGCTGCAAATAAGATCCAATGAAATTAATATTTCAAAACTTATGAATAGCCAATCCCCTTATCTGTGAGTATTACCCACTGCACCGGTACAACAATGGGTAGTCCTTGAATCAGTTTGACATACTGTAACCGTGCGCAGACCATACAGTTCTGCTGCTCGTTCTGCATCGGAAACAACAGTTTAGCCGTTATTGTGCAGCGCAAAGCTGCTCCTTAGTAGCCTGTAGCCTCTATTATAGTCCAGGGAAACCATTAATTAAACATACAACAAACTCTTATCTCATCCCTATAAGAAAAAGGCCAACACCAGGTGCTGGTGGGTTGCCCCCCTACCGTCCAATATGAGTTAAGTGTGAGATCTCGACGGTCCGGCAACATATACCACGCAAAATTGTTTTGTTTATATGCAATGTAATTCCAACATTTTCTCCCGTGGTCTGAAAAAATACAGCAACATTTCAATCAGGCCTATGCAGCAAAAAAATTGATATGGAACAAATACCCATTCGTTGCAACAACTTGATGAAAAAAGGCCGCACAATATGCAATGCTAAAAATCATTGTAAGCAACTTTTAGAAGCAGCGTTCTCAACGTCGTAAAAGCATTCGATGCAACATAAAAAAAGGGTAAATCCACATATCTCTTTGCTACCAACATTTGAGGCGTCGACTATCGCTGGATCGACCCACCGTGGTGAATCATTCTCGTTATGGAGCTGGATTGGGCGACCACAAACCCATTCTGCTTAGTCCATTGCCTCTTCGGGATTGGCACCATGGAGAACCCGAGATTCCCGCAACTCCACCATGGGGCAACCATGGTAGCATAAGGAGCTATGTGACCTCCCAATACTGATAGAGACGGAGAAGGGGCGGAGAAGCACAAGAGGAAGGACGGCGGACGAGAAGATCAAAGACACTAGACCAGCATGAGAGTTAGGGATGGAGAGAGGGAGGAAAGACCACCCGCCATAGAGAAGAGGCGAAGGAGGGATACAGGAAGAGGAGAAAAGCAACGACAATGTTCGTGAGAAGAGACCCATCGATGTGTCGATCAGTTGATCTGAATTGGGAAATTTGTTTTTGCCACACTAGTTTTTGTCCATTTTGCTTTTGACGCTCTAAATTTTGACATTTTACCTTTTGCCCCGCCAATTCTTGGTAATACATCATTTTTGCCCTTTGTGGGGAAAAAATAAAATGACAATGGTGAAATTTTGTTTTGCTTTTGCCCATATTGTTGGTGTTGTTGTTGTTTTTCCTTTGCTTTTGCCCCTCAAAAAGGACAAAATTAAAATGTTAAAATTTAGAGCAGCAAAAATTAGTGTACGAGCTAAATTGAGGGGTGGAGTTTTGGCTCCCGGGAGCATATGCTCCCGGTTTTTAAAATACATTTTATGAAAATTTTGAAACTTCAAAAAAATTGCATAAAAAGTTCCGTGCGTGTGTCTCGACATTGTATATGCTCACGAAGTCGTTTCACGGAATACCAACATTTTTTGTGTCGTGTGTAAAAAAGATAAATTTTGATTCTAACAAAAGGCTTTTCACACGACATTTTTTTTTGTCTTTTTTACACATGTAACAAAAAATATCGTTTTTTCGTGAAACTTGTTGTGTGCACATAGAACGTCGAGATGTACGTGCCATATTTTTGTTCGGATTGTTTGACTTTTCAAAATATTTTTTCGAGTGGTGGGAGCATATGCTTCCAAGTTCCGAAACGAATTTCCGCTAAATTGTCTTTGAAAATAAAAACAAGTTCATCCGATGCATGGAGGTATTTCATATATTTGAATATTTTTTTTGGACGCGTATAGGCAGCGCCCAGGCGCTCGATGGGCAGGTGTGGCGCTTATCGTCTCCAACGGAACCACCCGACCTCTGGACTGTCCCAAAAACAACCCATCCAACGCACCGGTCACCCACCCGCAGCGCCGACCCAGGCCAACCACCGAGCCGCACCGCGTGCGGCCGCCGCTGCCCACCTCGCGCGTGTCGCCCTGCTGCCATCCTCATCTCGCGGGGAGGCGCTACCATACCCTACCATTGCAGCACTTGAGCTTCCGACTTCCTCGGCATCCGTGCGCTGCAGCGTAGTCTCCGTCCTCTTCTTCTATTTCTCGGCGACCGCGCCTTGATCAGGAGCAGCAGCTCGGGGGGCAGCAGCACAGGGGCGGAACGGCGTGTGGCTGGTGGAAAATTGGGGAATATGAGGCCTACATGACCGCCCTGCTGAACGATGGTGATATAGGAGGCCGACGGCGGCCGGAATTGGCGGAGCATGCGTCGTTGACGGGAAGACAGAGGGGAGAATCGGGAAGGAGAGAGAGAATTGGGAGGAAGAAGATAACGGTGAGAGACATTGGGAGAGATAGGGGTCCCACATGTAAGAAATTTAGTGCTACTTGTGCAGTTATGGCAATTTGTCGCTGAAATTCCTCTAATAGCTGCTCAAATTATGCTAGTTTGTTGCCCAGCCGTATGTGTGCGTTAACAGCTGTAAACAATACGTTGAGGACTTGAGGCAACTTAACGATATTAGTAAGCAATTTTGGTATGAGTTTGATGCAACTTTACAACAGCAATACGCAACTTTGTATGTGTTGATTAGACTGGGCACAAAACCCGACATCCGGATCCCGAACCCTAAAAACCCAACACTCGAACCCGTATAGCCCAAACCTTATGCCCGAAGCACTTTTTTGGGTGTCAAATGTGAAACATGGTCGGCCACCTCCCTCAAATTGCGCCACCACCGTCTAAGAGCGCAAGGGACAACGCCGCATTGCCCACCTGTAACAGCCCCAGTTTGGAGCCTGGAAAATATGAATAATTTTTCCACGTTTTGCATCTCATGTTTGCATCTTGGCATCTCTTTAAATTGCTAATGTTAACAAGCAACCATGGGAAAACCATTAAAAGGGGAAGCAAAACCTTCCCAAACCACCCAAACCATGAAATGCACAACAATGGTGCAAACAATAACTTGGCAAGTGAACCTATTGTCCAAGAAGTTTCCCCAAGTTTAAAACCACAACTAAGAACCAAATGGTTTGGCCTCCAATTGTTCCAACTTTCAAAACCCAAATGTGGTTCAAAGCAATGTTAATTTCGAAACCATGTTAAGTGTTCCAAAATCCAAAAGAAAAATATGGGGAGGTTCCTTATCTTGTTGAGAGCATCCCTGAAATTTTCCATAATCTTTGGGATAGTTTAGATGCCCAAATAAAATAGCAAGTTTCTGATTTTGAAACACCTGACCGGAACTACCGGTCGAATAACCGGCAGTACCGATCGTCGTCTTCCCCGTAGCGACAGTGTCGGTACTGTGCCGCCATGCCGCCGCTCCCCCCTGTGCTACCTGCTCCCCCTCGACTAAGGTGGCCACCGAGACCCTCACCTGCTCCCTCTCTCTCCCCTATCCTTTCCCACTCGTTTTTCCCCGTAGAGAAACCCTAACCCTAGCTCTCCGCACGCCGCCCTGGAGCCGTCGCCGTTGCCATGCATCGCCGCCGTTAGGAGCTCCGTCGAGTAGATCGATGGGGGGAAAAGATCCGCCGCATCGTCCTCTTCCTCCCGGCCGAAGGAATCGGGCCAGGGAGCAGTCAATCGCCGCCGTCGTCCTGTTCTTCCTCCGCTCCGACCGCCGGCCGCCGAGCACCATTGTCGCCGGTGCCGGCCTCCCCAGCCTCCCGCGACCCCTCCAACGAGCTCCTGGTGAGCTGCTGGTCCTCGGGGACCTCTCCGCCCTCACTCTCTCTCTCTCTAGCTCGCTAAGCCGCTGTAGCCGCCGTATCTCGCCGCCGGCCGTCATCGTCCTCGTCGATTCCGGCGACCTAGAAGTGGCGGCGCCGCCCCAGT
This sequence comes from Puccinellia tenuiflora, assembly GCA_012064385.1. Lineage (NCBI taxonomy): Eukaryota > Viridiplantae > Streptophyta > Magnoliopsida > Poales > Poaceae > Puccinellia > Puccinellia tenuiflora. The sequence goes on along the minus strand of QRDG01000253.1, from coordinate 166,309 downwards.
AGGTCCCCGTGCTCCCACACGTCACATGCAACCTCTAGGTCGTCCCCGCGCACACACCCACGGCTTGTCCGTGCGCGCCGTCGCCGCGGTCACCGGGCGTGCTCGCCGCGGCCGTGCTCAAACCGTTGAGCGGAAGTACCGGTGCTACTACCGGTGGCAGTACCGGTTAATATTTTCCGGTTCTGTCTATTTTTAATTATAACCGGAAGTAGGTCCGGTAGTACTGCCGTTAGTGCCGGTTCGGTTCTGTTAACTCCAAATTATAACCGGAAGTACCGCTAAAACGGTACTACCGGGCACTTCACCGGAAGTACCGACTAGTAGTTTTCGGTACTAGACGTTTGTATTGATAAACGGTAGGAGACCCGGAAGTACCGGCATCACCGGAACTACTGGTCATCTCACCGGAAGTACCGGCTAGTTTTAATAACTAGTTTAAGTTTCATAACTTAAAATCTATTAAGTCAAAACTTGCAAATGATATATCATTTTGATCAGCAATTCAAATGCTATCTAACTATACTAAAGTCACATCATGACCACAAATTTTCCTTTGATGCTAATTCTATAATTGGCTAAAAGAATTAAATTCAAATAATTATTTAATTAACTATTTATTCATCGATACTCGAAAAATTGCAAACGAGGTACCAAAATGATCGGAAGATTAATACCTACCTATTCATGACATGTTCATGCATATTTAAACCACTTTTGGTAATATAACAATGTATGAACAATGTGGTCACTAAGTTAAATATGGGGTTGTTTCCAAATAATTGCACTAATTATTTGGCACCCCATTTAATACTGTTAGTTAAATTATATGATGTTATCATTGCATGAATTTGACATACCATCATGATTGTGCATTGCACTTATCTTCGTGTTATTTATTTTTTCCTCTATGATTGTTTGGGTATCGATAGATTCCGGGGTTGAGGGTTCCCCCACCTATCTCGACGAGCAGTACTACACGCCCCGTCAGCAAGGCAAGAGATAACCTAACCTTCTTGGCATATAGCCTCCTATTGTTTTATACAACTATTTTATCCACCATAATATTGCATTCGATTCCAATGTCAGCTTTTGATCAAAACATAGAGTATCCTATGATATGCATTGTCCCCTGAACCATCACATGCTTTCCCTCCTATGAACCATAGGTTTGATGTGTTGGCCTTTGACAAAGATATAACTGTTGTGTATATGCTTAGCTATGCTTAGCCATGCTTAGTCAAATGCTATATTGTCCGTTGATTAAATTCCATAATTATGATGTTGATGGAATGTTTCGGACATGGTGGTTACTTGTGATACTTAATTAAATTGCTTAAAAGGCTTGAATGAGTTGCCATCGGGGTTATGGTGTTTTGCCTCATCCTTGTCGCCTAGGTGCGAGTTCTTTACCTCTTGAACCAAGACGAGCGTGCTTCCATTGGTGGGGGTATGGGCTCCTTACTAACTGAATAACTTGTGCGGGCGTATCCAAGGGTCCTCTAGTTTGCTATTTCCATTTGCGTGTGGGTGTGTGAGTGGAAAAAGAAACGATGAGGTTGATGGTGTTTAGGACGTGGCGATGGGGGCAGGGGCTGAAATAGGCTGGGTAAACTTGTCCTGTCGCCAAAGATGATCCTTGGATAGTCTCATGCGAGGTAAAGGTTTAACCGCGCCCACTTGTCATCTTTCCCCGGAAGAGAGCTAATCAGGCGAGCCAGACGGTACCAATGGGTAAATTAGTACACCCCTGCAGGGTTTAATCTTTTCGAAAAGCGTGTCCGCGGTTATGGACGACTTGGGAATAGACGATAAGATCATAGAGAACCTGAACATAATTAATTAATTTGGCAGGTAGAGGTTGCAAATTTTCAACGTGTGATAAAAGGTTCATCCTCGAGGGTAATTTGAGGGAGTGCCTTGGTGGAGATGAGAGGTTCTGGTTACAAGTTGGTTCAATGAGAACCGAAGATGAAAGTTTACTCTCTTATCCCTTTTATGAGAAACACTCTGAGTAGTCGATGCCATGGGTCGTTTATGTCTTTTTAAATGAAAACTAGCTTTATGCAAAATAACTACTATACAGCTTTAGAGCCTCCTTCATCATTGGGCCTATATCGCCCTACTAAACTTGCGAGTACATCGTACTCAGTCTCTCTTTGCTGCCTTTATAATTTGTTTCAGAGTAGGACAACACCGAGCAGATAGGTGGTTTCTTCTTGGACATCGACGAGTAGTTCGGGGTTCCCAGGTGGCAGCTTGGGACGTCAGAACAAGCTGGCTGGGTTTATGTTTATCTGTAGGCCTCTTAGGCCATATTTTGGATCTTGTTGTTAGACAACACTACTTCACTTCCGCATTATGTAATGATGGGTCTGTGACCCCTGTGTGTGATTTGTATCTTTCTCATATATGAGTGGCTATACGATCTTTGTGTCGTAGAGTCTGTGATGTACCAGTTGTTCCACAAGTCTTGATCTCTCTATTATGCATGATAGCTATGTCTGAGCTTATGGCATGATCGAAGTGTTGCATTGCCGATGATCCATTCCGAGCACGCCTGCCAAAGGTTTTGGCCTGGGATTGGTAACCCCAGTAACCTTCGATTGTGTAGCATGACCGGTTGCACATAGCGTCATTGTATAGTTCTGGGGTCGGGGCGCTATAAGTTGGTATCAGAGCAGGACTGCCTGTAGGAAACCCTCTATATTGGTCGATGTCGAGTCTAGTGTTAGTGAAAATTATTTATAACCTAAAAATGAGTTCTGAAAACCCTCATAGGATTCTTTTTACTCCTTATCCAACTCGCTCTACTCTGAGTTATTTTATCTCTATTTGTTTTAATTGTGGTGTCGAAGTTTAGGTTCTCGGGGTTGGGTTCTTACCGTCCAGTGTTGTTTTGAATCCTTTACTTCTGTTTGTCACCGCCGCGTTGACGTGGTGTCACACGTGGTTGTCCTAATCTATTCTTGTGTTAGTGCCATCTTAACTCTCTATATTAAGAAGGACTCTAATGATCTATCCTAATTGATGGGGGGATACTTTACAGGTAGGCCCATGGACCCGGAAAGTAGACCCGCCAAGACCAAGAAGGCCAAAGCCGAGTCACATATCAAGTCGCATGGGCTGGGCTGGAGACAAGCCGACCAAGGCCCATGATGAGGAAAGGACCCGTCCGGAAGGAGTCCAAGTACAACCCGGAGTCTAAACTTGGAAGACCAAGACGTAGAGTAGGACTCCGTGTTCTAGTATGACTCGGTGTAAATTGTAAGTCCAGAGACCCGGCAGCCTTTATAAGCGGGGTCCTGGACCTAGGATCGATAAGCTTCAACCAGTAGAGAAACCCTAGCCACCAGAGAGAAGTCGCCGGCTCCTAAGTTGTGGGAGTCGGGTCCTTGTAATAAAGATACCATCAAGAGCAATAACATAGAAGCAGGAAGTAGGTCTTTACCTCGAATCAGAGGGGCCGAACCTGGGTAAATCCTTGTTCCTTGGCGAGATTAACGGTTCCAGCGTACTTCAGTCATCAATGGCCCCAGAACTCATCTTCCCTGAGGAAGAACTTGCCGTGACAACCCCACGACAGTTGGCGCCCACCGTGGGGCCTACGGTGACGAAAGGAGTTGAGATCGTTGGAGCTGCTCGTCGAGCTATGGAGAAACTCGCCATCGGGCGGGTCTACACTGATGAGCATGGAGAAACAGAGATCGATGACTCAGGCTGGACTTCGGAGATGAACGAAGTCGACGAAGGCTACCAGCTTGTCTTTGGAGGAATCAACGTGTTCGTCGGGATGGTGTGCGCGTCGGGTCTTCGCGAGAACTCGGCGGAGTCGGTACCAGAGCTAACTGTTATCGTCGAGACCGACGGCGAGGAGTCGGTCGGAACTTCAGAGGTCGGCATCATCGCCGAGTCTGAGGAACCCCTAGCTGAGGAACCAGAGGTGATGCAAGAGTCAGATTCAGATTATGATGCAGATTCAGAGTCCATCCTACCCTTGTTTGAAGATCGGCTTGGGTACGGGATAGAGGAAGAGGATTATGAGGAGTCGCCAGTACGCGCTCGTGTTGTTGGAGTCTACATGTCTGGGAACACTGGAAATCAGTTTGATTCAACTTTACTGACAAAGGAGATTAATGCAAGTAATGCCGCAGAGAGGGCGGCCGAGTTAACCAACGCTCGTGCTGCGTTGGAGAAGCAACTAGCTGATATCACAGAGGCAAACCGTAGACTAGCTGCAGAGCAGGCCCGAGTCCAAGATGAAGCTCAGGTCGTGCGGAGGCGCCGCGAGGAACTTACTTCAATTCAGCATCGCCGAGCCAGGAGTCGCTTGCGAGATGGAGTCCACATCAATCCAACCAATCTATTCACCACACCCAATGGTCCAGGCAGAGGAGCCGGACTAGGAGGCTCAGCGGCAGCAGGAGGCGCCGCAGGAGGAGCCGGAGGAGAGCACCACCACCACCACCCCCAGAAGGATCGGGAGGCAGCCGTGCTAACGGACCACCGCCTAAAGGAGGAGTCGGAGGAGGAGCATCTGGTGGCTTAGGGGCACAGCCTAACAGATTTCATACTCCAGAAGGACATTACTCTAATCCTATGGACAACGTGCATGCGGCGACTCTGAGATTGGAGAACATCTTGGTACCAGAGGGACCAGCGGGTCAGGAGACTCGTGATGCTATCGAGCTGCTGAAGACAGCTTTAACTCAGCAAGCTTTGTATCCAACTTTTCCAGACGCAAGTAGGCTACATTCAACACCCTTCAACTCAGGTACGAGGAGTCGGCATGGCGAGTCCAACCCGGCAAACTCTACAAGTGCAAGGCGTCGTGAACTAGTGAGGAATCGTGCAAACATCCCAACCGCTTCGCAAGCTCAGCTAGTGGTTGATGAAGCAAGGCAACGACGAGAGAGAGAAGCAGCAAGAGCTCGGGAGGCAGAGAGGGACAGAGCGTTAGTGGGTGCACACAACCCGCCTCAGCCAACCCGGGTGCACGAGGAGGTGACTTCTCCTGGTACTTCCCCAGCATTAACAGGACCAGAGTGTTTATCTGATGCCATCAGGTCCGAGTCCTTTCCCAGCAGTTTCAAGGAGCCGCGCAAGGTTCCAAACTATGAGCCTAACATGGACCCGACCTCTTGGTTGGGTACATACGAGATGGCGATGAGTATTCGCAACGCTACAGGTAATCTGTGCGCCAAGTTCATGTATCTTATGATGGAGGGAGCAGCCAAGGTGTGGATGCGCAATTTGCCTCCTAGGTCAATCAACTCTTGGGAGCAATTGAAGGCGGCTTTTATTCAGAATTTCCAAGGCACATGCAAGAAACTCAGCACCATCGAGGACCTGGAGCGGTGTGTCCAGAGGAAGGGCGAGTCGGCAAGGCACTGGATGAAGCGAGTCTCAGAGATCATTAACTCCTCACAAGGACTCCCACCAGTTTCAGTGTTAATGGCGATGGAGAGAAATTGCAGTTACAATCCCTTGAGTTGGAAGCTAGGTCGTATGAAGGAGAGCCTGAATCAAGGTATTCCCCTTACGATTGGTGAGATCATGGCAGGTGCTAATAAACACGCTGCCACAGACAAAACAAAGGATCAGGAGGAAGGAGCTAAAGGACAAGGTGGCAATGGACAGAATCAGAACCAGAATCAGAACCAGAATCAGGGAGGTGGCAAGAGGCCATATGGAGACAACTCTGACCTAGTAGCCAACAGAAACACTGGAGTCAGACGCAAGGACAACAATTCTGGCGGGTACCAAGGCCGCACTCCAAGCACAGAGGAGGTCTTGAGAATTCCATGCCCTAAGCATGCCAAGAACGGTAGATGCGGTCATACCTTGGGACAGTGCGTAGATTTGCAGCGCGCCAGGTTCCAAGGGCCAGGAGGAGGTAACAACAATGGTGGATATAGAGGAAACAATGGAGCCGGAGGACCCGGCAATAACGGTGGAGGAGCCGGCAACAACCCAAACCAACCTCAAGGAGGAGGTAATCAGCAGGGCGGGTTCCAGCAGAACCCGAAGCAGCTCAATGATGGCAATGGTCAGTATTATGTTACAACTCGGCAGCACAACCCGAGTCGTGGCAGCTACCATGTCTTCACAACTAGTACGTCCAAGCGTTCCAAGAAGTTGAAAGTCAGAGCAGTTAATGCAGTAGAGCCGGCCCTTCCACAATGGCTCAGGTGGTCAGAGCAAACCATCACATGGAGTCGGGCAGATCATCCTCCAAGAGTCGACGAGCCAGGGCAGTTAGCCTTGGTAGTGGCACCTCAAGTTGGGGGCTATACATTGAACAAAGTGCTTATGGATGGTGGAAGCAGTATCAACATCTTATATTATGACACATTCAAGAGGATGCAGCTGCAAGATAGACAGCTAATTCCAACAGAGACGGTGTTCCATGGGATAGTACCAGGGAAGTCGGCCAAGCCCATTGGTAAGATTTATCTTGAGGTTGCTTTTGGCACAGTGGAGAATTTTCGTTCAGAGATTATGCCTTTTGAGGTGGTGGACCTTAAGAGCCCATATCATGCTCTTTTTGGTCGACCTGCATACTTTAAGTTTATGGCCAGGCCTTGTTATGTGTACTTGAAGCTCAAGATGCCAGGTCCAGCAGGAATCATCACAGTTAATGGTAGCAGACAGATGGCATTGGAGTGCGAGTTAGGTGATGCAGCTATGGCTGAAACAGCTTGTGCTCAAGAGGAGCTGAAGTTTTACAAGGCAAACGTGGATCCGGAGGACAACTCGGTCCTTAAGAAGCCGGCCACGGAGGAGAAGATGAAATTCAAGTCAGCTCAGGACACAAAGCAAGTCGACTTCACCCCTGGTGACTCTTCCAAGCAGTTCACCATTGGGGCACACCTCTCTGATAAATAGGAAAGCGCGCTCGTCGAGTTCATCCGTGAGAACCGGGACGTCTTTGCATGGAAGCCATCTGACATGCCAGGAGTCCCGAGAGAACTCGCCGAGCACAGCTTACACGTTAATCCTAATGCAAGACCAGTTAAGCAGGGTCTGCGCAAGTTTCATGATGACAGGAGGAAAGCCATAGGAGAAGAGGTGGCTCGGCTCCTCGCAGCCGAGTTCATCAAGGAGGTCTTTCACCCAGAGTGGGTGGCTAATCCAGTGTTGGTACCAAAGAAGACAGGAGAGTTGCGGATGTGCATCGACTTCACGGGCCTGAACAAGCATTGCCCTAAGGACCCGTTTGCACTACCTCGCATAGACCAGATCATCGACTCCACATCGGGGTCAGAGTTGCTTTGTTTCTTGGATGCATATTCAGGGTACCATCAGATCAAACTCAACATAGAGGATGAGTTGAAGACGTCCTTCATCACGCCCTTTGGAGCATTTTGTTACACAACAATGCCCTTTGGACTCAAGAATGCAGGAGCTACATATCAGAGATGTATTCAGAATTGTTTCAAGAAACAGATTGGAAGGAATATTCATGCTTATGTGGATGATGTAGTTGTTAAGTCTCAGAAAGCCGACTCTCTGATAGCAGACCTGACAGAAACGTTTGAGAACCTACGCAAGTATAAGATGAAGCTCAACCCGACCAAGTGTGTTTTTGGAGTCCCTGCTGGCAAACTCCTAGGCTTCATCGTTTCAGAGAGAGGCATCGAGGCAAATCCAGAGAAAATCAAGGCTATCCATAACTTGCAGAAGCCGACTTGCCTGAAGGACGTCCAAAAGCTCACTGGATGTGTGGCAGCTCTGAGCAGGTTTATTTCCAGACTCGGGGAAAAGGCGGGTCCTCTCTACCGACTCCTGAAGAAGTCAGACAAATTCCTATGGGATGAAGAAGCTGATCGTGCTTTTGAGGAGTTGAAGAAAACTTTATCAACAGCACCAGTGCTTGCAGCTCCTACAGATAAGGAGCCCATGTTATTATATGTAGCTGCCAACGAGAGAGTTGTCAGTGCAGTAGTAGTTGTGGAACGTGCAGAGGAAGGAAAGGAGTACCCAGTGCAGAGACCTGTCTACTACATCAGTGAAGTCCTCACAGAGTCAAAGCAAAGGTACCCTCAGTGGCAGAAACTAGTTTATGGGGTTTTTCTTGCAAGTAGAAAGCTCAAACATTATTTCCAAGAGCATCCAATTAAGGTGGTGAGTTCAGCACCACTGGCAGATATTATACGCAACAGAGAGGCAACAGGGCGAGTTGCCAAGTGGGCAATTGAGTTAGGTCCTTATCATATCACATATGAGCCAAGGACAGCGATCAAATCTCAAGCTTTGGTTGATTTTGTCAACGATTGGACAGATTTTACATCTTCACCAAGCACACCCTGCACCAAGTATTGGACAATGCACTTTGATGGGTCCAGACAGTTGGAAGGCTCAGGAGCCGGCGTGGTGTTAACCTCACCTAAAGGAGATAAGTTAGCATATGTCCTTCAGTTACACTTTGATTGCACCAACAACATGGCAGAGTATGAGGCTTTGCTACATGGCCTGCGTTTGGCCAAGGAGATGAACATCAAGCGTATCAGGTGCTTTGGAGACTCGGATCTCGTAGCTCAGCAGGTGTCTGGAACTTGGGACTCGAAGGATGCAAACATGGCGGCTTATAGAAGAGCAGTCGAACAGATAGCCGGGTTCTTTTCTGGTTATCAAGTGGAGCATATTGACAGGCGCAAAAACGAGGCTGCTGATGCGTTATCACGACTCGGCTCTCGTCGAGAGAAAGTACCACCAAATGTGTTTTTGGACGAGCTTCATCATCCTTCAGTCAAGCTGCCCACAGAGGACGAGTTAGCTTTTCCAGACCCAGAGTCGGCACTTGTTGCAGCAGTACGAGCAATCCCAACGTGGACAGAGCCCTACCTAGCATATCTCCTGCGGGGTGAACTCCCAAAGGATGAAGTCAAGCGAAAGCAACTCATCAGGCGGTGCAAGTCCTATACAGTCATTAATGGCGAGTTATATAGAAGAAGCGTTACTGGAGTCTACCAGAGATGTGTGTCTCCAGAAGAGGGCAAGCAAATATTGCAAGAGATCCATGCAGGAGATTGTGGTCATCATGCATCCACTAGATCCTTGGTGTCAAAAGCTTTCAGACACGGGTTCTTTTGGTTGACAGCACATTTAGATGCAGAGAGGATAGTTCGAGTCTGTGATGGATGTCAAAGGTACGCAAGGCAAGACCACGTGCCAGCTCAAGAGCTCAGAACCATCCCTATCACTTGGCCATTTGCAGTTTGGGGACTCGACATGGTGGGCCCTTTCTCAAAGTCGCCTTGTCAGAAGACCCATCTGCTTGTAGCAGTTGACAAGTTCACCAAGTGGGTGGAGGTGGAACCCGTCAGCAGAGTCGACGGTGCATCAGCTGTGAGATTCTTCAAGAAAATAGCCACACGTTTTGGGTATCCTCACAGCATCATTACAGACAATGGTACCAACTTATCAGTTGGGGAGATGGCCAAATTTTGTTGTGAGAACAACATCAGACTCGACCTAGCCTCAGTAGCACATCCACAGTCCAACGGACACTAATTGTTCGGAATTGGTTACTAACTATGTCATTGTTCCAAATCTTCAGAATGGCTCCTACTCGCCGTGGGAACCCAGGTGATCCTGATGCACCACCGCCACCCTCCATGGCGGAGGTTCTGATGGCTATCGAGGAAAACCGGCTGCGAAATGAGCGTCTGCTCGAGCAGTTGGTGCAACAAGGGGCCAGGAGGAACAATGACTGCAACACTCTCACGGAGTTCTTGCGCTCCCAGCCACCAACCTTCACTGAAGCTAGAGAGCCACTGGATGCTGATGATTGGCTTCGCGCTCTCGAGTGCAAGTTCGCGGCCTTGCATGTGCCGGTTGTTAGGGTTATGCCGAACAGGTGTCCTCACAGAGAAGACTAAAAGCCAGCAGACCAGGGTGGCCCAAATTGGTGGTAAGCCGAATCCGGCTTAACCGGGTGGCCCAGTATGCTGAAGCGCAGGAGGCCCATCCAGCTAAGAGAAGGTTCCAGAAGCTGGCCTGCATTGCGGAAGACTTAACCCATAAGGCAAGGCCCAAGCCGGATTAGAGTAGGACTCTGTTTAGTCGGTTAGGTTTCCTCCTGTAAGCCTAGGGTCTGGGCGCCTTTATAAGCCGGCCCCTGGGACGCCTTAGGGCACGTACGCCCTCAACCCTAATCCACTGTAACTTGGCGATATTGCCTTATAGTGAATTATAGCAGCACGTAGGGTTTCGCCACCGTTGCGAGATCCGAAGCTGGGTAAACCCTTTGTCACCTCGATGCCGGAACACCCCACGTCTCCAAAACCCCTCTCTCTACCTAGCTCGATGGCACCCCTGCCGCGGCTAGATTCGACAATACCACGACAGTTGGCGCCCACCATGGGGCAGGAGACCTCCGGGGTTTCGATCTGTCCAGGAGCTGCAGGCGGAGTCGGTGACACCATCGCGGTCGGCATGGTGAGCTACTTCGACGAATCAGGAGCCGGCCACGTCTTCAACGACGGCCTCTGGACGCCAGCAAAGGAGGATCCCACCGGCTGGTCCACGGTCTCCATCGGTAATTTCGACATCTTCGTCGGCTTCACCGCCCAGGCCTTGGACGATCTCGGCTTCACCTCGAGCTTGCCCACCACCCACCCAAGCAACCTCGACGAGGAGTCGGATCTGGACTCTGACGAGATCGCCGATCTGGATCTGGCTTTCGACGCTGACGACGAAGACTCTGAAGATGATGCAAGTTCCAACATGGCGGCGCCGGAGTTCCACTTCGTCGGCGTCGTAGGAGAATCCGGCTCACATGAGTCGATGACTGAGCCTGAGTCTACCCTCCCTGCTTTGCAGGCCGGGGTGGATTCAGAAGCCGGATCAGGGGACACCGCTCATATGGAGCAGGACCTCAAATCTGAAGGAGAATCCGACGACTTTAGTCGGAAAGTTGCATCCTAAGGACGACCCCAACACCTCGAAAGCTGCCAATCGCGAAGAAAAAACTCCGCAGGCCGAAAATCCCAAGGTGGATTTCGTGCCGCCACTGGCTCCATTGAAGGGGACAGATAGGGTGCCGGCTGAAGGAGATGACATTGACGCTACGACCGGTGAGATGGCGGAGAGGGAGCATGAAAGAAAGATGGCGATGTACAAGCAACTGCTGACGCCACTCCCTCCGAACGCATCGCTGGACGACATTGAGAAGCGCCGCGCCCTACTTGAGGAGCAAGCTGCCCAGATAGTAGAGCGTGAAGTTGAGCTCACAAACAAGGAGACGGAGTTCATCCGAAAGCAGAGAGAAAAGGGGGCTGATGATGTTTTCCGTCCGGCTCGCGACAAAAATCTGCACAAGAGGTTGGATTTCCGCAGCAAGTGGGAAGCCGACCATGTTGATTCAGTCTGGAGGAAGTACCACCACCGACGTGACCCGGTGACAAACCTCTGTTACTTCAACCCCCCATCCAAAAACATGGAGGCCGCCCAGGAAGTCATGTTCGACAAGTCGTTGGATCGTGACGCTCGGCTTAAGTATTCGGCTTATCTCCTGGAGGTTGCACAACAGCAGCAAAATGATTCGCAAGTCAAAACAGGACGGCTTGTTGACGATTCTCGCCTTTGCAAGTCAACTGCCAACAAGCCAATGGCTGCTGCCCCTGCAGACCCAGACGATGACCCGACCGGCTCAAGCAGCCACAACAAAGGCAGCAAGGACCCGAAGGACAAGCAACCTAGAGGTGCGGAATCCCGGACTGGCTCTTCTCGCCATCGGGAGGCTGGTCGGGAAAGACATCGGAGCCGCGAGTGAAAGGAGGACCCTCGCAAGGAAAAGGCGGCACCACCCCGTTAGGAGCGACGACGTGAAGGGGAAAACCAACCCCGAAGGGAGGATAACAGAGATCAGATGCCACCTCCACCGCCACCTCCACCGCGCAAAGAGGGAGATAACCCTTCCAAGTACATACCCCCTCCACGATGACAAAGGACTCCAAGCGCTCTGCGCAACCCAAGTCGGGCGAGCCAAAGCCGTCACAGGGAAGAACCAAGACAGGAAAAGTCCGTTGCTAAGCCGCCATCAGCCAATGATGTTTGAAGCCTAATCGAGGAGAGGAAGTCGGCTAGAGACGCCCAATACCTCGGCCCCAAGTGCTTTGGCAGAACAATCAGAGAGCAAATTCTACCTCCCACTTTGTCGAACGTAACAAAGATGGTTGAGAAGTATAGTGGTACGGCTAACCCTGAGACCCGGCTCTCAGATTACGTCAGTGCTTGCGACATATATCAAGGCAGCGCCGACTCCGCAGTGCGATTTTTGCCCCTGATGTAAACCGGGACGGCTCGCATGTGGATTGAAGGTTTGCCGGAAAGGACAGTTCATACCTGGGTTGACATGAAGCGTGTTTTTATCCAGCACTTCCAGGGCACATATAAGCGCCCAAAGTCGATTTTCGACTTACAGCGGTCGGTGCAGCAAAAGAACGAGTCTAGCCGTAAGTTCGTCTCACGATGGAGTGAAATCAAGAATGCTTGCGAAGGCGTCTCAGAAACTCAGGCGATTCATGCTTTTAAGCAATCTCTGAGGAAGGGGACGACTTTTTGCTTCATGATCTACAACGACGAGTCGGAAACTTTGGGGGGCTTACTCGCTTGTGCAAACAAGTATGCCGCCGCTGATGATGACAACAGGGAGGATGCCGAAAACCGCCGACGCGAGTCCGGGAAAAAGAAGATTGAAGACCAAGCCGGCCCTTCTCACGAAGTCGCTGCTGCCTTTGGAAAAGGTGGCTCAAGCAATGGCAAGTGGCAAGGTAAGAAGACGGCAAGTAACCAATCATCCCGGCCGCCAGCGGTGAAGTACGACGACATCAAGCATAACCCTTGTGTCCACCATCTGAGGCCGGATGGAACAAGTTCCCACACGCTCTAGCAATGTCACATTAATCGAGACATCGCCAAGGACCCCAAAGCCGGCAAGTCACTACTAGGAAACAGCCTAGTAGTGGCGCACCTTTTAGACCTTTCTGTGGCGCATCCGCGAAATAGAAGGATGCGCCACAGAAGTCTCGCCACTAAAATATATTTCTGTGGCGCACCTTCCTGGGTGCGCCACAGAAATATATCTGTGGCGCATATGTTGCCCGTGCGCCACAGAAATTCATGCGCCACAGAAACCACGAACGGTGCGCCACAGAATATATCATACGTATTTTTATTTTTCTGCTGCCGTACAAATACTGGTATATTATAGAAAATACAGATATATCATTACAGGAAAAAAACTAGTATATTATAGAAAATACAGATATATCACATTACAGGAAATTCATATTCCAATATTATATAGAGAGAAATATTTGATAAACCAGTACAAATACACAATTTCCAATCATAGTTCATCGATCATATTATTACACAAAGTTGATCACAATCATAGTTCATCGATCATATTATTACATATCCAGTAGCTAATACATGAAGCTTAGCTAATTTCAACATGAACCTTCTGATTCATCGATCTGTACTGAGTCGACGGCGGCGCTACGCATCCAAAGAGAAGGAACCCTCACAGGGTCATAGCTCACGTGAGCAGGAACCCTCTGAAGAAACGACCACCTACCGTCATACTGCCTAACCAGCAGATACATGTATCGACGGACGTGCTCGTCCTCCTCCCTAATACGACGATGTACCTCCTCCTCGGGGGCCGGCTCCCTCTGCACCGAGCGTGGCCCACGCGACTGCCACCACAGAAGATCAGGGTCGACGACGTCACCCGGATTCCTCACCAAGCTGCGCGTCCCGGAAGGTAGCACCTCCCAGTGCCAGCCCGGTGGAGCCCAGTCCCGCACATCGCCCCTCTGGTCCAACATGGACATCGTCACCGAGAACACCTAGGTAAAAAATGCTTAAGTCAAAATTTTGTTACAAAAGTAATATTAAAATTTACGAAATGCGAGAAGTTAACAATGGAAAGCCTCATATATCATTGCCGTGCAAAACAAGGCAAAAAGAGTGTCTACAAGACCATGTATTAATACAAACACTCCAATTGTATATACTACAAGGCATTGTAGACACTCTCCTTGCCTTTACCGTGGCATAGTTTAAATCATCGGCTTTGTTAATTCATAGAGAAGAAACAAAAAGATTCGAGTTTATGCCTCATACATAGATTGGACACACATTTGTGCATATCACAAGGTTCACTAGCTCCTCCCTGAATCATACAGTGTCACAACATTTTAATTATCGGCTTAGAAGAAAAAGACAAAACAAAATAAAAATGACTTAAATTTGCGCCTCATACTTAGGTCGGACACACAAGTAGACCTGCAGGATCCTCGGCAATTCATCATTGTGTCACCCAAATCCAGTGGCTGGATTCAACCTACCTGAGGGCTTGTGTTTCCAACAGTATCGTTGTATTGTCTTTATTCACCGACCTACAGAAGGTGGATCCAATGGCTGGCCGGTGAACAAAGACAACACAATAATGCCAGGGAACATGCCAGCAGGTAGGCTAAATCCAGCCATTGGGTTCGGTGACAAAGGTAGATGCTCGTTGTGTGCCGTTCGCTGCAGGGAGGCTAAAATGCCTAGTGTCACAACATTTTAATCATCGGCTTTCGAAGAAAAATAATTTTGGATTTGTGCCTCATATTTAGATTGGACACACATTGATCAGGTACGGGGCAAGTGGACCAAGTAAAAGTATGCACAAGATGTTTATTTGTGCATATCACAAGGTCCGCTAGCACCTACCTGATTAAAATAGTGTGCCACACAACATTTTAATCATCGGCTTTAAAAAAAAGAAAAAACAAAAATAAAGCATGCATAACACAATAAAGATAACACCACTGTGAAATATGAACACAATAAAGATACCCCATATGTCCCTTTTTTAACAAAGTCATGCCAAAATTTACGAAAAATTTCAGCATGACCTTTGCTAAAAAAAGGATATATGGAGAGTACCCGAATTTGCCGGAACGGAAGTTAATCGACATTCCGGCAATCTCAAGGGCCTCTCGGGGTACCTGCAATCATTTCACAAAAAATCTACATCGGTCGACATCTCCACGACACGATGGTTGGAGCACAAACAACCACAACTAATTAATTTAACCACAAAACTAACCTAATTTTAACTAACCTACACTAACTATTAATTTGACCACAAAACAGTAGCTAAAACTAACTAACTAATCTAAAACAGTGGATAAACCTAAATAATCAAAAAACTAACTAACTAATCTAAAACAGTAGCTAAAAAAGTAGGTAAAACTAACCTAAAACTAACTAACTAATCTAAAACAGTAGCTAAAACTAACTAACTAATCTAAAACAGTAGCTAAAACTAACTAACTATTAATTTGACCACAAAAACAGTAGCTAAAATTAACCTAAAACATTAGCTAAACCTAAATTTTCCCTTTGTGGAATTTTCACAAACACCTTGCTTGCAAGGGAGAGGATGGAGGAGCAGGAAGAAATGGCAAGGAGCCAAAGGAGGGAGAGAAGGGGAGGGTCGGTGCTCACCGCAGGGAGAGGAGGGGGAGGAGGAGGGGAGGGGCCTTACCAGGCGCGGGGACGGCGGAAGCGGGCGCAAGGACGGCCGACCGTGGAAGGGATGGAAGATGAGCAGCACCTCGGGGAGGGGATGGAGAGGAGCAGCACCTCGGGGAGGGGATAGAGAGGAGCAGCACCGCGGCGGTGGCGGCGGCGTCGAGGTGGCAGGCCGGTGGGCGCGGTGGAGGTGCTCCTCGTGGGGGTCGAGGTGCCGCGGCGGAAGGATTGGGCTGGGGCGGCCGGTGGCAGCGAGTTGGGGCGGTGGTGGTGCGGCGGCCGGCGGTTGGGCGTCGAGGGGGGCGTGCGTGGGTGTGTTGGGGGCGAAAGGAAGGAGAAGGGAAGATAAAGGGGAGAGCCCAGCAAAATGCCTAAGTGCTGGCATTCTGTGGCGCATGGATCAACATGCGCCACAGAAATGTAACTTTCTGTGGCGCATGGAGTTGGATGCGCCACAGAAAGTTGCATTTCTGTGGCGCATGTGGTTCCATGCGCCACAGAAAAGGAGGGGTCGGATGCAATCCATCCGTTGGTGGTGGGGCCCACAAATTTTCTGTGGCGCATGGGCACTGGTGCGCCACAGAAAGTCGTAATTCAGTGGCGCATGCGCTAAAAATGCGCCACAGAAAGGGGTGGTATTCTGTGGCGCACCACCAACAGTGCGCCACAGAATATTTTCTGTGGCGCACGGCCACGTTGGTGCGCCACAGAATAACCTTCCACCTATAGCTAGTTTCCTAGTAGTGAGTCAAGAAACAAGCACAAGTCAAGGAAAGACGACAAAGAGAAGGAGGAAGCTGCTTTAGAGTCGGATGATGCTGCCTCCAAAGAAAAGGGCAGCAAATTCCCTAAGCATGCTGAAAGTCTCATCGTCAACTTGGCAACAGATTCTTCACGCAAAGAAAAGGCGACTTGGCGAGAACTCAACGCTACGGTGCCCGCAGTTCCTCAATATCTGGATTGGTCTGACACACCCATCACATGGGATCGTAGCGATCACCCAGATAGAGTTCCTGCAAAGCGCACCTACGCCTTAATCGTCAGCCCAATAGTCGACAAATTCAAGTTGACAAAGGTGCTCATGGATGGCGGCAGCAGTATCAACATACTTTATGCCGCAACTTTGAAGAGGATGCGTATTTCCGAGTCACAACTCACCCACAGTACTGTGAAGTTTCATAGGATTGTGCTGGGACGACAGGCCTCCTCGATGGGGCAAATTACCCTGAAGGTCACCTTTGGTGAAGCCGATAATTTTCGGACTGAGCACGTCTCTTTTGAGGTGGTTCCCTTCAGAAGTGCATATCATGCAATCTTTGGGCGATCGGATTTCGCCAAGTTTATGGCTCGGCCCTGCTACATTTATAGCAAGCTGAAAATGCCGGGACCTAACGGGATCATCACAGTCAAAGGTGACTTCAAGAAATCCAAAGAGTGCGAGGCCTCCAATGCCGTCCATGCTGAGCAAGAAATCTGCAGGGAAGAGTTGGAGGACCTCAAGAAGACCATTGGTCCCGATGAGATGCCGGCGACAGAAAAGCCGTCCTCTAAGGTTGAGTCAAGCTTCAAGCCGAAGGACGACACCAAGAAGATCAAGCTTTCAAAAGACGATCTGTCAAAGGAGGTCATCATCGGTACCGGCCTCGACGACAAATAGGAAGGCGAGCTCGTCAAGTTTCTCCATGAGAACCGGGACATTTTTTCCTGGTCACCATCTGACATGCCAGGTGTCCCGAGGAAACTTGCCGAGCACTCCCTAAAAGTCAAAAAGGACGCAAAGCCGGTCAAACAAGGCCTCCGCCGGCTTGGAACTGAGAAGCGCAAGGCGGTCGGAAAGGAAATCCTAAGACTCACCGCCGCCAAGTTCATCCGTGAAGTTGTCCACACTGATTGGTTGGCAAATCCCGTGCTAGTCCCAAAGAAGAACACCTCTGAGCTACGTATGTGCATTGATTTCACCGGCTTAAACAAAGCCTGTCCTAAAGATCCGTCCACCTTACCACGTATCGATCAGGTCATTGATTCAACTGCCGGCTCAGAGATGCTATGTTTTCTGGACGCCTATTCGGGTTACCATCAGATTAAGATGAAGGAGTCAGATCAAATCAAGACGTCCTTCACTACGCCATATGGCAATTACTGCTATGTCACAATGCCTTTCGGCTTAAAGAACGCTGGTGCTACTTAACAAAGGTGTATGCAGCGGTGTTTGGACAAGCAGATTGGCCACAATGTTCACGTCTACATCGACGACATAGCGGTCATGCCGAAGAAGCGCGGCGATCTTATCACCGATCTGTCGGAAACCTTTGCAAATCTAAGGGAGTACCAGATGAAGCTTAATCCGGCAAAATGCGTCTTCGGAGTACCCGCAGGCAAGCTTCTGGGCTTCATTGTTTCCCAAAGAGGAATTGAAGTTAACCCGGAAATGATAAAGGCGATCCAGAACATCGAAAGGCCGTCCTGTCTAAAAGATATTCAACGGCTTACGGGTTCCGTCGCAGCTGTAAGCCGATTCGTAAGCCGGCTTGGCGACAAAGCATTGCCATTATACAAGCTCCTCAAAAAGTCAGACAATTTTGTTTGGACAGAGGAAGCAGAGGCAGCTTTGGCTCAGCTGAAGTATACGTTAACGCATGCTCCAATCTTAGCAGCTCCAAGGGAAAAAGAGCCGCTTTTCCTCTACGTGTCAGCCATGAATTTCGTCATAAGCGCTGTCATTGTAGTGGAACGCCTGGAAGAAGGGAAGCAATTGCCGGATCAGTGCCCCGTCTACTTCATTAGCGAGGTGTTCTCAGATTCAAAGCAATGCTACCCTCACTACCAGAAGTTAGCTTATGTTGTATTCTTTGCCGCCAGAAAATTACGGCATTACTTTCAAGATCACACAATCACGGTGGTCAGCAAGGCTCGACTAAGGGAGATCATCAATAATGCCGACGCAACGGGCCGAGTCGCCAAATGGGGCATCGAGTTAGCAGCTTTCGACATCCAGTACAAGCCGAGGACCGCCATCAAGTCTCAGGTTCTAGCCGACTTTGTTGCAGATTGGACAGAGGCGATGGAAAGCACACCTTTGCCGGATTCTCAGCACTGGATAATGCACTTCGACGGCTCAAAGATGAAAGAGGGCTCGGGGGCTGGAGTGGTGCTAAAGTCGCCTAAGGGTGATAAGCTCAGCTATGTCCTCCGAATCCACTTCAATGCCACCAACAATGTAGCAGATTATGAGGCTCTCCTCCACGGCCTCCATATGGCTAAGGAGCCGGGAGTAAAACACATTCTCTGCTATGGCGACTCGGATCTAGTTGCACAGCAACTTGATGGATGCTGGGACACAAAGAGCCCCACAATGGCGGAATACAGGAGAACAGTCGATGAATTCGGCCGATGTTTTGCCAGCTTAGAGGTTCGACATATCTCTCGAGATGACAATGAAGCTGCTGACGCCTTGGCCAGAATAGGCTCCATGAAAAAGGCAGTGCCACCAGACGTATTTCTCCATCACCTACACAAGCCGTCCATCAAAGGTGGCGACGAATATTACCCCTTGTCGGTAGAATCAGTTCAGGTGTGCTTGGTAACCCCAGATTGGACCACACCCTACATTGATTTCTTGATTAGTAAGAAACTGCCCAAGGACGATGAAGTGCTAAGCCGTCAAATTGAGCGCCGATCAAAGGCGTACACAATTATTGATGGACAACTCTACAAGAGGAGCACATCCGACATCTTCCAAAGATGCGTCTCTCCAGAGGAAGGACGACAAATCTTGGAAGAAATCCACTCCGGCGAATGTGGGCATCACGTGGCGGCAAAGGCGTTAGTCGTCAAAGTGTTTCGGCATGGATTCTTCTGGCTGACGGCTAAGGAGGATGCTATCAACATCGTCAAGACTTGTGAAGGGTGTCAGTGCTATGCAAAGCAGGTTCATCTGCCGGCTCAGGAGCTCCGAACGATCCCTATTACTTGGCCGTTCGCGGTCTGGGGGCTCGACATGGTGGGACCTTTCAAGACGGCAAGAGGAGGCTTAACTCACCTACTGGTGGCGGTCGACAAATTCACGAAGTGGGTAGAGGCCAAGCCCATCAAGAAACTCGACGGAGCTACAGCTACAAAGTTCATCGTCGAGATTACAACTCGATTCGGCATACCGCATAGCATTATCACTGACAATGGCACAAACTTTGCCGTCGGTGAGCTATCGAAGTTTTGCAGCCGATCAAAGATCCGACTCGACGTGGCATCGGTGGCACACCCGCAATCCAATGGATAGGTAGAGCGCACCAACGGCATTATTCTGCAAGGTATTAAGCCGAGGCTTGAAACTCCTTTGCATCGAGCAGCCGGCGCTTGGGTTGAGGAATTGCCGGCGGTCTTATGGAGTATTCGTACTACCACAAATAGATCAACCGGCTTCACCCCTTTTTTCCTTGTCTATGGTGCAGAAGCGGTGCTCCCATCCGACATGATCCACGATTTGCCTCGAGTCGCAGCCTACGTTGAGAAAGACGCAGAAGAAGCACGTCAAGACGGCTTAGATATCCTCGAAGAAGAAAGAGAGTTAGCTCTCCAAAGATCTGCCATCTATCAACAAGATCTACGTCGCTATCAGAGCCGTAGAGTGTGGAATCGATCCTTTCGAGAAGGTGACTTAGTACTTCGGCTCGTGCAAAGCCGGCAGCACAAATTATCCCCGCCTTGGGAAGGACCTTTCGTTATCAGCAAAGTTCTGAAAAATGGGTCATATTACCTCATCGACTTAAAGGATTCAAAGAAAGATCCCAGGAAGAAAGGTCGCAAGAGGAAAAGGCATGTAGACGACGACTTAGATGAGACGAAACGTCCGTGGAATATCGCTCAGCTACGTCCTTTTTACACTTAGCAAATTCTATTGTAACCATGTCAATGTTATCATGAAATAAGAATTGGTTTCTCTCTTGTCGAATTCGAGAATCTGTACCATCCTTTATTTCCCCATGATCTCATTGTTATTATCTGTTTACCCGAAATTGCCTGTGTTGCTCTCGTTGGTAAACTCTTTCATGATTGAATCCGCCTTAAGGTGATGAAAAATCAATGTTTTGCCAAATTAATGTTTGTCTGCTAGCTTTTTGCGCCGGGTTGCTTCAAAGCGTTTCGGCACCGAAAGGCGGCACTTGTTCTGAGTCTAAACAGATTGGTCATTGCGTACCCTGTTGCTCAGCGAGTTAACTTCGCCATAGGTTTGCTGGCGCTTAAAGGCTAAGGTGTCAAGGCCAGATTGAACTGAGGCATAAAATTGCAAGTTTGCAAATATAAAGATGACTAACATACAGCAAAAGATTTAGTTGTTTTCAGACATTTACATTGTTTGGACGGCTTTACATATTTCCCATTACATTTTCAGGATGGCCGGCTCAGTGAGCAAATTCGGCTCAGGATGATTTCTCCGCCGCCTTATCGTCATCATCTGATTGGACAGGAGTCGGCGGGCACGGCATTTCCTTGAAGATGGTGGTCAAGGAGACCATGTTGGCAATCTTGCTGGCATAGCCGGAGACGGAGTGAAGGATCTTCTTGCGATCTTGGTCGTCCAGCGTTGTGCCGTCCTCCTTTTCCAAAGGGAAGCCGGATGCCACACGCCAGGCTTCCGCCTCCGGGTAATGTTCCATCATCAAGCCTAAGGCCGTCTTGGCACCTCCACGAGCGCTGGATCGAAGCCGTTCATCAAAGAATGAAGCCGCTTTGGCCAGTTCAGCTTCTAAGCTGGCAAGGTTCGTCGGGGGCTCGGGGTTGCCGGAAAAGAACTTCTCAGCAAGCTCTTTTCCCGAAGAAATAATCTTCGGGATAAGCTCCCCTACTTCCAGAATCCAGTCAAGCCGGTTTTCCGCCGTTAGCTCATGGCCGTAACCCGCCGGAGCTGCAAAAGGCGAAGTTCAGTTATATTTGGCTAAGACAGAGTGCTGAGTTTAAGTTTTTTCGATACTTACTCAGAAGCTGGTTATAGATGGCCAGCGATTCATCGAGGCGCCTGTTAAGCCGGTCCTGGACCTCAGTGAGGGCATCCTTGTGGCTCTGCCTCTCTGATTCTAGAAGTTGTTCGGCTCTGGCAAGATTTTTCTTGACCGTCTCTAGCTCCGCCGCCATCGATTGATTAAGCTTATTCAGCTCAATGTTCTCGTCGCGGAGCCAGCCGACAATGCCGGCATTTTCTGTAAGCTCCTTGGCTTTGATAATGGCATCTGCAAAGCAGGAGAATGTCAGCAGTATAAAAACAAGTCTGGAGCTCAAAGTTAAGGATTCGGCATTGTTACCTTGGTATTGAACCCGGTCTGCCTCAAGCCCTTCAATGATGGCGTCCTTGTTCGCCAGTTCAGTCTTAAGCCGGCGCATCTCCTGATTTCGCACAACCAAAGAATTGATGGTTTCAGCGCCAATTTTTCGGTGGATCTGCGTAAGGAATGGCTAAAAGCCTAAATCTATATTTACAAGTCAAGGTGGCTACATGACGACATTCAGTGGCTAGGGGGTTAAGTGTATACATGCGCATTAACTCGGATCACTATGACGGCTAGTTTTAATAACTTAACCCAGCATAGTGCTCGGGGGCTACTGGTAAGGTATTTTACCTGGTAGTGCTCATGGAGAAGCATCATGCCGGCCTCAAAGCTATCAGCAAAGTAGTTCTGCTGATCTTCAAGAATCTCTATGACATCAAAGGTGTCATAGGCCTTGGTGTGATCCGGCTCGTCGTCCCGGACGGTTGTTCCCTTCTTCCGGGGAAGCCGAGGCGCCTTCATGAACCGGCTCATGAATTCCGGCTTGATGCGCCCCTCTTCATCGAAGGCTTTGGCTTTGATGGGGGGAAAGGTTGGGGCATCATTAGCCGGAGCTTCAGCCCTTGGAGAGGATGTTTCAGTCACTTTCCCCGTCATCTCCGTCCACTGTGTGGGGGGAATAACCCCGGCTCTCCCAACAGGTGGAGCCGTCACCATTGTGCGTGTGTTCTCCTCTGTTGGGTTCGGCTCTGGAACTGAAGGAGTTGGTGGAGGGATGGCAGGAGAGGCTTTCTTCCTTGTGGCGACCGTCTTTATTTTCAACGGAGCGCCCTTCTTTATCCTGCAAAGGTAAAGGATGAGACTAAGTAAATCCGGCTTTGCTGCAAGGGAAGGAGGAGGTGTTATCAGCCGACTTACTTTTTTCTGGGGATATTGAGCCCAGCGAGTGCATCGTCACCTTCTGACGACTTGTCGCTGCCCGTGGTCGACTGGCCCTTCCTCTTTCGGCTTTCTGCGGTAGCCGAGGAAAAGGAGATGGGCCACGAGGACACCTTGCTGGACGACGGCTTCCCAGCAGGGCGGGTGTCGGTGATTCCAGAAATTTGGCATATTACATGTTAGTCCGACAAAAGCAAACCCGAATCTCTCAAAGAATTGAACTCTGGTTAGTCAAAGTACCTTTGGGGGAGGGTTGGACGCCGTAAACATCGGCAATGACTCTTCATATTGCCGGCCTTCTCCAGGCCGGGCTTTGATCAGTTTGTTGAAGCGAGCCTCAAACAGGCTCTGCTCCAGGTCTTTCTCGTTGATCCGCATGGGATCAGAGTTATCCGTGTACTCGCAGAGAAGGCGAGAGCCGGATGTCAACTGCGCGATCCGGGCTTGAATGGCGGCGTGTTCCACCGGCATTCCACTGGACGGCTTCTTCTTCCAAGAAGGCAGCAGCGTGCCGGCTTCGTCTGTGAAAGGGGCAAGCCCCTACATCCGGTTTGGAGATGCCACATCCTTGCAGTAGAAGAAGGTGGACACCCATCCCTTTGCCGAATCGACGATAGGCACTTGAGGGTACCAGTCAATATCCCGGCGGCAGTTGAAGCTGATTGTGCCGGCCACCAGCAGCTCTTTGTTGACGGTCTGCCTCTTGACTAAGAAGCAACGTTCGAAGAAGTCTAACCTAGGTTTTATGCCTAAGTATCCTTCGAACAGCGCTACAAAGCCGGAGATGTACAGCAGGCTGTTCGGGGTTATGTTGTGAAGCTGGAGGCCATAGTGATCTAAGAGGTCTATCAGAAAAGCCGACGGTGGCAAGGAAAATCCCCTAATTACATGGGAAGAAAGGAGTACCCGCTCGTCTCTGATGGGAGTCGGATAGGGGTCGCCGAAGGCGGATCGCCAAGTCGGATTCGACTCAGAAGTTGGAATAATGGCTCCGTCGGCCTCCATCCCCTTCAATTCGACCTCGTCCACAACCGAGCAGGCCCAGTTGCAGGATGGGTTATTGGCTGCGTCTTTGCCACTTCCGGCTTCCTCTTCTTCCTCCTCCTCGCCAACGCTTGCGTCTTCGATGGTGGCGTCGGTAGTTGTAGCTGCAGAAGCCATCGTGGCAGCGGCTTCGGCTGCGGCTTTTGCCAAGGCAACCGTATCGTGGCCCGAAGCGGCGGAGGTGCTCACCGGAGATAAGGGAGGAGCAGATGTAGCGGCGGATGGCTCCAAGGTGGCGGCGGCGGCTGTGGATGTGGTGCCTCCCATCGTCGGAGCCAGAACGGCTGTCGCTGCGTCAACCTCTGGAGAGCTTGGAGCGCTCGATGCCATGGAAATCAGAGGAGTTCGAGCTCGGGAGAGAGAGAGATGAGATCTGGATGCAATTTTCGGGAGCTAGGGTTACGAATGGAGTGGTGATCGCGGCGGAGACGATGAGGTTGCTATTTATAGCCCTGCGCCGAGATGTGTGCAACGGTCAGGAGCCGGATTTTTCGCCACGCGTCACGGGATCAAGCCGTTGGAGTCGTTTCCTTCCCTCCGACGCCTCGGTTCCAGCGCGGGAAAAACGGAAACTAGCCCCTGCATTCAGAAGATGCTCCTCCACTCATACTGCTGGGTCTGACATAACCGTCAGATCGGCGGACGCGTGTCGTTACGCGTTCAAGTGTTTTTTCGGTATACGAAGCCAGCACAGTTAAAATCGAAAAAGTTGTTCGGCATGATTTCAGGTTTTTGGGAATGCTCCAAGACTGAAGACGGATGATGAATTTTCCGGACAGCATATTGCCGGAAGATTGAAGCCAGCCGCTGAAGTACTTGAAGCTTTCCGGGGGCTACTGTTGGGGTTATGCCGAACAGGTGTCCTCACAGAGAAGACTAAAAGCCAGCAGACCAGGGTGGCCCAAAGTGGTGGTAAGCCGAATCCGGCTTAACCGGGCGACCTAGTATGCTGAAGCGCAGGAGGCCCATCCGGCTAAGAGAAGGTTCCAGAAGCTGGCCTGCATTGCGGAAGACTTAGCCCACAAGGCAAGGCCCAAGCCGGATTAGAGTAGGACTCTGTTTAGTCGGTTAGGTTTCCTCCTGTAAGCCTAGGGTCTGGGCGCCTTTATAAGCCGGCCCCTGGGACGCCTTAGGGCACGTACGCCCTCAACCCTAATCCACTGTAACTCGGCGATATTGCCTTATAGTGAATTATAGCAGCACGTAGGGTTTCGCCACCGTTGCGAGATTCGAAGCTGGGTAAACCCTTTGTCACCTCGATACCGGAACACCCCACGTCTCCAAAACCCCTCTCTCTACCTAGCTCGATGGCACCCCTGCCGTGGCTAGATGCGACAATACCACGACACCGGTGGCCGAACAATTCAACTTCGCCACTTACCTTCTGAGTAGAGCCGCTGGCTCTTGGTGGGAGAGCCATGTGTCAATGTTTGACGCTGGCCATGTCTTCACCTGGGCGGAGTTCCGCACCGCCTTCCGTGTGGCGTACATCCCCAAGCCCATCATGGACCTCAAGAGGAGGGAGTTCCTGATTCTGATCTAGGGACGCATGGACGTCCAAGCCTTATGGGCGTGAGTTCAACCACCTCTCCCGTTACGCCCCTCGGGACGTGACCAACGATGAGGACAAGCAATATCTGTTCCGCAAGGGGCTTGCACCGAGGCTCCGATATGAGCTCCTACCCTTCAAGTTCCAGTCCTACCAAGAGCTCTACAACCAGGCTCTCACTATGGAGCAGGGTAGGAAGGAGCTGGAGTCATCCAAGAGGCCAGCCCCAATGGACAATCAGGGCTCCTCTTCTTCTGAGGGCAAGAAGCGCAGGGTCTTTGTGCCCTTTAGTGCTGTGCCTCGTGCTCCCTTCGTGCCAAGGCCTTCAGGGTACATGCCACCTTCGCCTCGCCCAACTACCTCGACCTTGGGTGCGGCTGGTAGTGGCTTCCGCCCTCAGCTTCCTCCTCCCCCACCGAGGCCCACTTGCTACAGCTGTGGCCAGCCTGGGCACTACTCCAGGGAGTGTCCCCAGAAGGCACCGGCTACCTCAGCACCTACACCAGCTTCCCTCTACACCAACCGCCAAGGCCATGACCGTCAGCCGTGGCCGCCTGAACCACATCTCGGCTGAAGGAGTCGAAGAGGACCCCGGTGTTCTCATGGGTACGCTTCGAATAAATGATTACCCAACTTCAGTCTTGTTTGATTCTGGAGCATCGCATTCATTCATATCCATAGCTTTTGCACACAACCATCAAATACCGTTTGTGAACATGGACTCCCCTCTAGTGGTCAAAACACCAGGCTCTAGTTGGCACACTAACTGGATTGCTCCGGAGGTCCAGATTACCATAGCCTATTGGTCCTTTCCGTTCTCGTTGATGGCCCTGAAGTCAGATGGTCTAGATGTCATTCTGGGAATGGACTGGCTAGTCAAATATCAGGCCAATTTGAACTGTGCTGCCAAGTCTGTCACGGTGATCCACCCAACCGTCAGGCTAGTGAGTTATTGGTCACCTTCATCCACAACTCCATCTGCTGCCACTCCTCTCTCGTCGGAGATCAACCTATGCTTTATGGAAGGCATCACACCGCCTGAAATGCATGAAGTAGCGGTGGTGTGTGATTTCTCCGATGTCTTTCCGGAGGAATTGCCTGGCATGCCACCTGATCGAAGTGTGGAATTTGTCATTGACTTGGTTCCGGGAACGACTCCAATTTCCAAAAGGCCCTACCGCATGCCAGCGGAAGAGCTAACTGAGCCGAAGAAACAAATTGATGAGTTAGTGGAGAAGGAATTCATCCGGCCTAGTAGTTCACCCTGGGGCTGCCCGGTCATCTTTGTCAAGAAGAGGGATTCAAATGTTCCTCGTTTGGTTGTTGATTACCGCCCTCTGAATGCGGTAACCATCAAGAACAAGTACCCTATTCCCCGAATAACTGACCTGTTTGATCAGCTAGCTGGTGCAACGGTATTCTCCAAGATGGATCTGAGGTCAGGTTACCATCAGATCAAGATCAGAAAGGAGGATATTCCGAAGACGGCTTTCACTACTCATTATGGCCTATATGAGTATACCGTCATGTCTTTTGGCCTCACCAATGCTCCGGCTACCTTTATGAGGCTTATGAACTCCATCTTCCACGAGTACCTTGACAAGTTCGTCATAATTTACATTGATGACATCCTTGTCTACTCCAAAACCGAAGAAGAGCATGCTGAGCATCTTCGGCTAGTTCTGACCAAGTTTTGCGATCACCGCCTCTATGCCAAGTTCTCCAAGTGTGAGTTTTGGTTAAAGGAGCTCATCTTCCTAGGTCATGTGGTGTCAGCTGCTGGAGTAGCAGTGATACCTGAAAAAATTCAGGCAATCCTGGATTGGCCTACTCCAAAGTCTGTCAAGGATATCCGTAACTTCCTTGGGTTGGCGGCTTATTACCGCCGATTCATCGAGGGCTTTTCCAAGATAGCCAAGTCATTGACTGATCTTCTCAAGAAAAATAAACAGTTTGTGTGGACCGACAAAGCTGAAGAGAGCTTCCAAACTCTCAAGGTCAATCTTACCACCACTCCTGTGCTTGTCCTTCCTGACACAGCCAAGGACTTCGTTGTCTATTGTGATGCCTCTTTGCAAGGCTTGGGCTGTGTGCTAATGCAAGAAGGCCATGTGGTGTCCTATGCTTCCAGTCAACTCAAACCACACGAGCAAAACTATCCAACTCATGACCTAGAGCTTGCTGCCGTGGTTCATGCTCTGAAGCAATGGAGGCCCTACCTGTTGGGCAACAGTTGTGAGATTTTTTCTGATCATCAAAGTACTTCCTCTGCTCACATTTATAAGGCGTGGTAGTTCTTGTCGTTAGCGTGAATAAACCTGATTCTGAGGTTCTTCTGCGCCTTATAAAAACAAACGGAGGTAGTATGAAATATCTCTTCACCCAGCCGGATCTGAATCTGAGACAGAGAAGATGGTTGGAATTAATCAAGGACTATGATGTGACCCTCAACTATCAGCCCGGCAAGGCCAACGTCGTGGCAGATGCTCTGAGTCGCAAGGCTTATTGCAACACTCTGATGGTTGAAAAAGCTCAACCCGCTCTTCATGAGGAGTTTGCCCGACTGAATCTTGAGATTGTTCCCTCCGGATATCTAGCAAATATAGAGATCAGGTCCACTCTTGAGGATGAGATCAAGGCAGACCAGCAGCATGATGCTGAAATCCTCGAGATCAAAGAGAAAATAGCTAATGGAAAGGCCACTTGTTTTTCTGTTGATGACAACGGTGTTGTGTATTTTGGTGACCGTCTAGTGGTGCCCAAGAGTGGGAATACAAAAGGGTTGATCCTCTCCGAAGCTCATGAATCACCCATTTCCATCCATCCGGGTAGTACCAAAATGTACCAAGACCTTCGCCGTCAATTCTGGTGGTCTTGCATGAAGCGCGAGATCGCCGAGTATGTTGCTGAATGCGACGTCTACCGCCGTGTGAAAGCTGAACATCAAAAGCCAGCGGGTACTCTTCGCCCCATAGCCATTCCTGAGTGGAAATGGGATGAAGTTGGTATGGATTTCATCACTGGTTTCCCGAAGTCACAAAAGGGCAACAATGCCATCTGGGTCGTCATCGACCGTTTGTCCAAGGTCGCTCACTTCCTTCCGGTCCGTGACGATATTCGAGCAAGCCAACTTGCTGACTTGTATATGGCCCGGATTATTCCTTTGCATGGGGTTCCTTTGCGGATCATCTCAGACCGTGGAAGTCTATTTGTGTCCAAATTCTGGCAAAGCTTCCAAAAGGCTCTGGGAACCCGTCTCAACTTCAGCACCGCCTATCATCCTCACACTGACGGTCAAACTGAAATGGTGAACCAAGTTCTTGAGGACATGCTCCGGGCATGTGTTATCTCCTTTGGTAAGGGTTGTGAAAAGTATCTCCCCCTCGCCGAGTTCTCCTACAACAACAGTTATCAGGCTAGCCTACAAATGGCTCCCTTTGAGGTTCTCTATGGGAGAAAATGTAGAATGCCTCTGAATTGGTCTGAAACTGGAGAGAGGCCACTCTTCGGTCCGGATGTGATCAATGAGGCCGAGGAGAAAGTCCGTATCATTCGAGATAATCTCAAGGCTGCTCAGTCAAGGCAAAAGAGCTATTATGATAAGCATCATCAGGAGGTTCACTATGAAATTGGTGACAAAGCCTATCTTCGAGTCTCTCCCCTCCGAGGCATTCATCGCTTCGGGATCAAGGGAAAATTGGCACCTCGCTATGTTGGTCCTTTCACCGTCCTAGCCAAGCGAGGAGATCTCTCCTACCAACTCGAGCTACCCTCAAACTTCCCGGACGTACACGATGTGTTCCATGTCTCTCAACTCCGTCGATGCTTCAAAGATCCTATCCGTGGGGTTGATCATGAGGTGTTGGACATCCAGGAGGACTTGACTTACCGTGAGCATCCTGTCCGTATCTTGGATGAAGCGGAAAGGAAGACCCGCAACAAGACCATCAAGTTTCTCAAAATCCAATGGTCTAACCATTCCGAAGAAGAAGCAACTTGGGAAAGGGAAACTAGTCTTTGTCAGGAATATCCCGCCTTTTTCACTCAAGCCTAGAATCTCGGGACGAGATTCCTGTAAGGGGGGTAGAATTATAACAGCCCCAGTTTGGAGCCTAGAAAATATGAATAATTTTTCCACTTTTTGCATCTCATGTTTGCATCTTGGCATCTCTTTAAATTGCTAATGTTAACAAGCAACCATGGGAAAACCATTAAAAGGGGAAGCAAAACCTTCCCAAACCACCCAAACCATGAAATGCACAACAATGGTGCAAACAATAACTTGGCAAGTGAACCTATTGTCCAAGAAGTTTCCCCAAGTTTAAAACCACAACTAAGAACCAAATGGTTTGGCCTCCAATTGTTCCAACTTTCAAAACCCAAATGTGGTTCAAAGCAATGTTAATTTTGAAACCATGTTAAGTGTTCCAAAATCCAAAAGAAAAATATGGGGAGGTTCCTTATCTTGTTGAGAGCATCCCTGAAATTTTCCATAATCTTTGGGATAGTTTAGATGCCCAAATAAAATAGCAAGTTTCTGATTTTGAAACACCTGACCGGAACTACCGGTCGAATAACCGGTAGTACCGATCGTCGTCTTCCCCGTAACGACAGTGTCGGTACTGTGCCGCCATGACACCGCTCCCCCCCCCCTGCGCTACCTGCTCCCCCTCGACTAAGGTGGCCACAGAGACCCTCACCTGCTCCCTCTCTCTCCCCTATCCTTTCCCACTTGTTTTCCCCGTAGAGAAACCCTAATCCTAGCTCTCTGCACGCCGCCCTGGAGCCGTCGCCGTCGCCGTGCATCGCCACCGTTAGGAGCTCCGCCGAGTAGATCGACGGGGGGAAAAGATCTACCGCGTCGTCCTCTTCCTCCCGGTCGAAGGAATCGGGCCGGGGAGCAGTCAATCGCCGCCATCGTCCTGTTCTTCCTCCGCTCCGACCACCGTCCGCCGAGCACCATTGCCGCCGGTGCCGGCCTCCCTAGCCTCCCGTGACCCCTCCAACGAGCTCCTGGTGAGCTGCTGGTCCTCGGGGACCTCTCCGCCCTTACTATCTCTCTCCCTAGCTCGCTAAGCCGCTGTAGCCTCCGTATCTCGCCGCCGGTCGTCGTCGTCCTCGTCGATTCCGGCGACCTAGAAGTGGCGGCACCGCCCCAGTAGGTCCCCGTGCTCCCGCGCGTCGCATGCAACCTCTAGGTCGTCCCCGCGCACACACCCACGGCTTGTCCGTGCGCGCCGTCGCCGTGGTCACCGCGCGCGCTCGCCGCGGCCGTGCTCAAACCCTTAAGCGGAAGTACCGGTGCTACTACCGATGGCAGTACCGGTTAATATTTTCCGGTTCTGTCTATTTTTAATTATAACCGGAAGTAGGTCCGGTAGTACTGCCGTTAGTGCCGGTTTGGTTCTGTTAACTCCAAATTATAACCGGAAGTGACACCGGAAGTGCCGGTAGTGCCGGTTTGGTACTGCCGTTAGTGCCGGTTTGGTTCTGTCTATTTTAGCGGTACTACCGGGCACTTCACCGGAAGTACCGACTAGTAGTTTTTGTTACTGGACGTTTGTATTGATAAACGGTAGGAGACCCGGAAGTACCGGCATCACCGGAACTACTGGTCATCTCACCGGAAGTACCGGCTAGTTTTAATAACTACTCCCTCCGTCCCAAAATAAGTGTCTTTGAATTGTCCAAATATAGATGTATCTAGACATGTTTCATCTATAGATATATTTATATTTTGACAAATCTAAGACACTTATTTTGGGACGGAGGGAGTAGTTTAAGTTTCATAACTTAAAATCTATTAAGTCAAAACTTGCAAATGATATATCATTTTGATAGGCAATTCAAATGCTATCTAACTATACTAAAGTACATCATGACCACAACTTTTCCTTTGATGCTAATTCTATAATTGGCTAAAAGAATTAAATTCAAATAATTATTTAATTTACTATTTATTCATCGATACTCGAAAAATTGCAAACGAGGTACCAAAATGATCGGAAGATTAATACCTACCTATTCATGACATGTTCATGCATATTTAAACCACTTTTGGTAATATAACAATGTATGAACAATGTGGTCACTAAGTTAAATATGGGGTTGTTTCCAAATAATTGCACTAATTATTTGGCACCCCATTTAATACTGTTAGTTAAATTATATGATGTTATCATTGCATGAATTTGACATACCATCATGATTGTGCATTGCACTTGTCTTCGTGTTATTTATTTGTTCTTCTATGATTGTTTGGGTATCGATAGATTCCGGGGTCGAGGGTTCCCCCACCTATCTCGACGAGCAGTACTACACGCCCCGTCAGCAAGGCAAGAGATAACCTAACCTTCTTGGCATATAGCCTCCTATTGTTTTATACAACTATTTTATCCACCATAATATTGCATTCGATTCCAATGTCAGCTTTTGATCAAAACATAGAGTATCCTATGATATGCATTGTCCCCTGAACCATCACATGCTTCCCCTCCTATGAACCATAGGTTTGATGTGTTGGCCTTTGACAAAGATATAACTATTGTGTATATGTTTAGCTATGCTTAGCCATTCTTAGTCAAATGCTATATTGTCCGTTGATTAAATTTCATAATTATGATGTTGATGGAATGTTTCGGACATGGTGGTTACTTGTGATATTTAATTAAATTGCTTAAAAGGCTTGGATGAGTTGCCATCGGGGTTATGGTGTTTTGCCTCATCCTTGTCGCCTAGGTGTGAGTTCTTTACCTCTTGAACCAAGACGAGCGTGCTTCCATTGGTGGGGATATGGGATCCTTACTAACTGAATAACTTGTGCGGGCGTATCCAAGGGTCCTCTAGTTTGCTATTTCCATTTGCGTGTGGGTGTGTGAGTGGAAAAAGAAACGATGAGGTTGATGGTGTTTAGGACGTGGCGATAGGGGCAGGGGCTAAAATAGGCTGGGTAAACTTGTCCTGTCGCCACAAATGATCTTTGGATAGTCTCATGCGAGGTAAAGGTTTAACCGTGCCCACTTGTCAGCTTTCCCCGGAAGAGAGCTAATCATGCGAGCCGGACGGTACCAATGGGTAAATTAGTACACCCCTGCAGGGTTTAATCTTTTCGAAAAGCCGTGTCCGCGGTTATGGACGACTTGGGAATAGACGATAAGATCATAGAGAACCTGAACATAATTAATTAATTTGGCAGCTAGAGGTTGCAAATTTTCAACGTGTGATAAAAGGTTCATTTCCTCGAGGGTAATTCGAGGGAGTGCCTTGGTGGAGATGAGAGGTTCTGGTTACAAGTTGGTTCAATGAGAACCGATGATGAAAGTTTACTCTCTTATCCCTTTTATGAAAAACACTCTGAGTAGTCGATGCCATGGGTCGTTCATTTCTTTTTAAATGAAAACTAGCTTTATGCAAAATAACTACTATACAGCTTTAGAGCCTCCGTCATCATTGGGCCTATATCGCCCTACTAAACTTACGAGTACGTCGTACTCAGTCTCTCTTTGCTGCCTTTATAATTTGTTTCAGAGGAGGACGACACCGAGCAGACAGGTGGTTTCTTCTTGGACATCGACGAGTAGTTCGGGGTTCCCAGGTGGCAGCTTGGGACGTCGGAACAAGCTAGCTGGGTTTATGTTTATCTGTGGGCCTCTTAGGCCATATTTTGGATCTTGTTGTTAGACAACACTACTTCGCTTCCGCATGATGTAATGATGGGTCTGTGACCCCTGTGTGTGATTTGTATCTTTCTCATATATGAGTGGCTATACGATCTTTGTGTCGTAGAGTCTATGATGTACCAGTTGTTTCACAAGTCTTGATCTCTCTATTATGCATGATAGCTATGTCTGAGCTTATGGCATGATCGAAGTGTTGCGTTGCCGATGATCCATTCTGAGCACACCTGCCAAAGGTTTTGGCCTGGGATTGGTAACCCAGTAACCTTCGATTGTGTAGCATGACCGGTTGCACATAGCGTCATTGTATAGTTTTGGGGTCGGGGCGCTACACCGTCTCCCTTGCCCCATCGACGTCGATGGAGTGGTGATGTGCCCGCTTTCCTCGTACCTCGTCGTCTGTCGGTCGCCCCCTCTAGCTGCTCTTCCCCATCAAAGGATTGAAAAATTTCAGTGAAGATACTCCAGTTCGAGCAAATCGGGAAAACCCGAACCTAAAATTTCGTGCACCCGAATTGTCGAGTATGTATAATTATAGCTAATTTTAGGATGTCATTTCTTCTTATCTAATTTAAAAAATGCCCGAATTACCCGACCCAAAAATATCAGGTAACCCAAACGCCCAGCCCTACGCGTTGAGGTAACTTCACAACAACGTTAAGCAATTTTAGTGTGTGTTGAGGAAACTTCACAACTGTAGTAAGCAACTTTGGTCTGCGTTAAGGCAACTTCACAACAACGGTAGACAACTTTGGTGTGTGCTGAGTCAACTTCAGAACAAAGATAAGCAATTTGATATGCGTTGGGGCAACTTCACAACAGCGGTAAGAAACTTTGTGGCGCGTTGAGGCAACTTTTAACTACGTCAAGCAATTTTGGTGTGCGTTGACGCAAATTCACGAAAGTGTAACCAACTTTGGTGCATGTTGAGGCAACTTAACTATAGCGGCAAGCAACTTTGGTGGACGTTGAGGCAACTTAACAACGTTGGTAAGCAACTTTGGTCTGCGCTGAGGCAACTTCACAACAACAATAAGAAACCCCATAGTTGTAAGCAACTTTGGTGTGAGTGACCCTAGCTAGGCAGCGACATCGATGTATTGCAGCATGGGTGTGGCGTGGAGAGCTTGAACGGCGGCATCAAGACACCGGGATGATCGTGGACTGAAAAAATGTCGTCCATCCGGCGAGATCAACCGCGGGTGGCTCTCTGTGTGATGGCGCTTCTGGCCTTCTGGTCAGAGTCCCACATGCCGACGGAGTTCGGAGATGGGAAGACCAGGACGCAACCGGAGATGTCCTCCATCTTCGACGCCAAGCCCGAGGTGGCTGTACTCCTAGATGACATGCCTGCTGAGCCGGAGGGCACCTTGGCAATGCCTACCAGCACCAGCAACAACGTTGGAGTGTCTTTGTCGGCCACGCCATGCAAATCTGTGGTTTTCACGGTAGGCGTGTCCTGTGGCATCGCGGCTGTGGGGTTGTCGGCGCGGCGGTTGTCAAAGCCTTCATTACCAGAGGGAGATCGGTGACGCGCGGTGAAGGGAGGGCACGTCGAGAGCACGATAGAACGCTTGGAGTAGGGTGGCGACCAGAACTAGGCGTGTAGAAAAGCGTCATGGTGGGGCACGTCGACTAGTATGAAGCAACTCAGATGCGCTATGAAGCAAAACTTTGGTGAGCGACAAAGAAGGTAGATTTATAATAGAAGTTGGGAACTTCAGAAAATCGGTAGGCATTTTCACAACACAGGTAGGCAAGTCAGATGCGCAACGAAGCAACTTAGATGCGCTATGAAGCAACTTTGGTGAGTGACGAAGAAGGTAGATTCATAATAGCAGTAGGCAACTTCACAACACCGGCACGCAATTTCACAACACATGTAGGCAACTCAAATGCGCAATGAAGCAACTCTGATGCGCTATGAAGCAAATTTGGTGAGCGACAAATATGGTAGGTTCATAATAGCAGCAAGCAACTTCACCATGCCGGTAAGCAATTTCACAACATGGGTAGGCAACTCGGAAGCGCAACGAAGCAACTCAGATGTGCTATGAAGCAACTTTGGTGGGCGACGAAGAAGGTAGATTCATAATAGCGGTAGACAACTTCACAACATCGGTAGGCAATTTCACAGCACTGGTAGGCATCTGGGTAGGCTACTCAGATGCGCATCGAAACAATTCAGATACGCAATGAAGCAATTTTGGTGAGTAACGAAAAATCAAATGTTGTATAGGGTCATATTCATGAGCAGTACTAAAATTAGTAGTATAATAGATGAAACAATTCACAAATCCCAAAAATGTTAAAAATAGGTTTAATCTACAAATCTGACTTGGAATGCAAGTAGTAGTTGTTTTTCCTATTTCTGCAATTGCAGGGACTTTGATGCAAAACGGCTAAGAGATAAGGTTGGGCTTGTTTCTCTCTCGCGTGAGCACTTTCCAGGATTTCTCCAAATCATCGCTGGGAGAGAGTGGTCTGAGACGTGAGCACGCACCGGCTTCGTCGCGTCTCAAGGACGTGGGTCTGGACAGCGTTGGCCGTTCTCACCTTTGGCTTGAGCTCTTCGTCCGCCGCCTCTCCCGGGGCGTCTGCTCCCCTGTGTACAGCCAAATCAGCCTCCTGACTGAGCGGGGCGGTGGAGCCTTGGGGCGGCGTGGAGGACGACCAGGGCGGCGGCAGGCACCATGACTAAGCTAGTACGAGTAAGCGGTGGCGGGCACTCCGGCGAGCACGCGGCGGCGGGAGCACGAGTGGCGCACGCGGGAGCTGCGGCGGTTACTAGGGAGGAGAGGTCGGGGAGAGCGGTGGCGGGATGAGGGCGGCGGAGGTCCGGCCGGCCGCCGGTGGGAGCCGTGACAATGGTGTGGACTGTGGAGGCTGGCCGCGTGGGGGATTTCGGGAGAAAACATGTACGAGGCGGGTTCACTCGTCGTCAATCTTCGTGCGCAAACACGATCGACGGTGCAACGAGTGAGCGCTCGAGACGTCCAAATAGCGCAGCTGCGCTTTCTGGCATTTGGGTTTTTTTAATAGAGGTATCATATTTTATACTGATCTGCCATGAGCACAGAGCTAAGAAATCAAAGGTCTGGATGTTGTCTCGTGCGAGGCAGGGCTTCAGTTTTGCCAAACGAAACGATTGCACCCTAGAAGTTTCTCGGACATTCTTGTACCCCCAAATCCCCCAAACCGACCGACTCCCAGCTTCCACGCCGTTCTAGACTACCGGCGAACTCTCTACCCTATCTCTTATTACCCATCTCCTCCGATCTGCCACGACAATTTCCGACGAGAAACAGGAAGCACAATCGACCTTACGAATCTCCCGATCGCAACTTTTGGTTTCCTCTGCTGTCAATCCGTAGCTTGCAGAAGCAGAAGCCAATGAATCCTGAGACGTTCACGCACAAGACCAATGAGGCGCTCGTGACGGCGCACGGGATGGCGTCCGATGCCGGCCACGCGCAGCTCACGCCGCTGCACCTCGCCGCGGTGTTCGCGGCCGACAAGTCCGGCATCCTCCGGCAGGCCATCGCGCACGGCTCCTGCGGCAACGACGCCGCGGCAGATTCGTTCGAGCGAGTCGTGGCCGCCGCGCTCAAGAGGCTGCCCTCGCAGTCCCCGCCGCCGGATACCGTCCCGGCGTCCACCTCGCTTATCAAGGCCATCCGCCGCGCGCAGTCCGCGCAGAAGTCGCGCGGCGACTCCCACCTCGCCGTCGACCAGCTGCTCATCGGCCTCCTCGAGGACTCGCAGATCTCGGACGCGCTGAAGGAGGCCGGCGTGTCCGCCGCCCGGGTGAAGGCCGAGCTCGAGAAGCTCCGGGGAGGCGACGGCCGTCGCGTCGAGTCCGCGTCAGGGGACACCAACTTCCAGGCCCTCAAGACGTACGGCCGGGACCTCGTCGAGGTGGCGGGCAAGCTCGACCCGGTCATCGGGCGCGACGAGGAGATCCGTCGCGTGGTGCGGATCCTGTCGCGGCGCACGAAGAACAACCCCGTCCTGATCGGCGAGCCCGGCGTGGGAAAGACGGCCGTGGTGGAGGGGCTCGCGCAGCGCATCGTGCGCGGCGACGTCCCGAGCAACCTCCTCGACGTGCGCCTGGTGGCGCTGGACATGGGCGCGCTGGTCGCCGGCGCCAAGTACCGCGGCGAATTCGAGGAGCGGCTCAAGGCGGTGCTCAAGGAGGTGGAGGAGGCCGACGGGAAGGTGATACTGTTCATCGACGAGATCCACCTCGTGCTGGGCGCCGGGAAGACGGAGGGGTCCATGGACGCGGCCAACCTGTTGAAGCCAATGCTCGCGAGGGGGCAGCTTAGGTGCATTGGCGCGACAACGCTGGAGGAGTACAGGAAGTACGTCGAGAAGGACGCGGCGTTCGAGAGGCGGTTCCAGCAGGTTCTTGTGGCAGAGCCCAGTGTCCCCGACACCGTCAGCATCCTGAGAGGGCTCAAGGAGAAGTACGAGGGGCACCATGGTGTGAGGATTCAGGATCGCGCACTCGTTGTCGCCGCGCAGCTCTCGTCAAGATACATCATGGGTAAGTACTCTGTTCTTCGAATTTGTTGATATGCGATTCCAGCGCGGTCAAAATTTGTTCTCTCCTTTTTATCGCTGGTAAACGTTTTGACGATTTTGATGTTGTGTTCAGGTCGTCATCTGCCTGATAAAGCAATCGACCTAGTTGATGAGGCCTGCGCAAATGTGAGGGTGCAACTAGACAGCCAGCCTGAAGAGATTGACATCCTCGAGAGGAAGAGGATCCAGCTGGAAGTCGAGCTTCATGCCCTCGAGAAGGAGAAGGATAAAGCTAGTAAAGCTCGGTTAGTAGAGGTGAGTGACTCGTGAATTGGAGGTCTTGGTTCTTCTAATCTATGGAGTGTAGTTGCTGACATGTGCAAAAATCGAATCGTTTCAGGTCAGGACAGAGTTGGACGATCTGAGGGACAAGCTGCAGCCCCTTCAGATGAAGTATCGCAAGGAGAAGTTGAGAATCGATGAGATCAGGACCCTGAAGCAGCGTCGTGAAGAGCTGCAGTTCACTCTGCAAGAGGCCGAGCGACGAATGGATTTGGCCCGCGTGGCTGACCTCAGATACGGTGCTCTGCTAGAGGTTGACGCCGCCATTGCTAAGCTAGAGGGTGAGACTGGGGAGAACTTGATGTTAACAGAGACGGTCGGCCCGGAGCAGATTGCTGAGGTATGTTTGTTTTTACAAATAATTTCACGATTTTCTTCCTTCTGGTATGTAGGATATCGTATATTGAGACAACGTTGTATACAGGTCGTGAGCCGCTGGACGGGAATTCCTGTTACGAGGCTTGGACAAAATGAGAAGGCGAGGCTGATTGGGCTGGCTGACAGACTTCATCAGAGGGTGGTCGGACAGCATGAAGCTGTCGATGCAGTTGGAGAGGCCGTCTTAAGGTCAAGGGCTGGCCTTGGACGGCCACAGCAGCCTACTGGCTCGTTCTTGTTCCTTGGACCGACCGGTGTTGGTAAGACTGAGCTCGCAAAGGCTCTTGCTGAGCAACTGTTCGATGACGAGAACCTGCTTGTCCGAGTTGACATGTCTGAATACATGGAGCAGCATTCAGTTGCCCGGCTGATCGGAGCGCCACCTGGGTAAGTGCTTGCCTAGTTCTATATGTTCACTACTACTGTGCATCGCAATTTCTGAACTCTTTGTGCGATCTTCAGTTATGTTGGTCATGAGGAAGGAGGGCAACTGACAGAGCAAGTGAGGAGGCGGCCGTACAGCGTCATCCTCTTCGACGAGGTTGAGAAGGCACATGTATCAGTGTTCAACACTCTGCTCCAGGTTCTTGATGATGGGAGGCTAACTGACGGGCAAGGCAGGACGGTTGACTTCAGGAATACCGTGATCATCATGACTTCGAACCTTGGCGCCGAGCACCTCCTCGCGGGAATGGTGGGCAACTCGATGAAGGTTGCTCGTGATCTGGTCATGCAGGAGGTATGTACTCCAATTACTGTTTTTTTTGTTTTGTTATTTCAGATAGTATCACTGCATAATCCGGTACTGACGGGTACCGTCTTCTGTTGCCTGCAGGTGAGGAGGCATTTCCGTCCGGAGCTATTAAATCGTCTGGACGAGATTGTGATCTTCGACCCTCTGTCGCATGAGCAGCTGCGGAAGGTCGCTCGGCTTCAGATGAAAGATGTGGCAGTCCGCCTTGCAGAAAGGGGCGTTGCTCTGGCCGTGACTGACGCTGCCCTGGATGTCATCCTGTCTCTGTCTTATGATCCGGTATGTGGAAGTTTTCAAATATCGTTCATTCGTCAGAGACTATTTTTTAGTTTTCTGCTCTCGTGGATTCTAACTCTGTGCCATGTCGTTTGCGGCTTAACAGGTCTACGGCGCTAGGCCAATTAGGAGATGGATCGAGAAGAGGATAGTGACCGAGCTCTCCAAGATGTTGATCCGAGAAGAGATTGATGAGAACTCCACGGTGTACATCGATGCTGCTCCCGGCAAAGAAGAGCTGACCTACATGGTCGACAAGAATGGAGGGTTGGTGAATGCGACGACGGGGCAGAAGTCTGATATCCTCATCCAGGTGGCTAATGGAGCTGATGGGAGAGATGCGGCGCAAGCCGTGAAAAGAATGAAGATTAAGCAGGACGGTGGAGACGTGGATGACATGGAAGAAGAATAGAAACGTGTATACCGATGAAGAATAGAAACCAGAACGATTGACCTATTTCTGTAGTTTTCCAGAGGGCGTATGTATGAACTCTTTCTTTCTTCTTTTTTTTTTGGGAAAAAGGGTGCAAGTTTCCTGTTTTTGATTGTTCGGAAGGGTCTGTATGTTCAAAAGATGAAGTGGAACCCACCTACCGGACCCGATCATAGTGCAAGTTGACCATATTTTTATAACACAAATTTATTTAACGGAGACATTTTCTTAGATTTAGAAGTGGCAAGTCCGAATAAGGTTGACAAGAAATGTGGAAATAAAATGTCAATAGATTATCATGAAAGGGTACACCGTGTAAAGAGCTCGTCTAAGACGGCTTAGTGTATCATTTCAATGCAGAGGTCGAGGCAAAGTTCTCCATTTCAAAAGAGAAAAGACATAGTACAAATGAAATCAGTACAATGTTTTAAATAGATTGAATTCCTTGTTTTATGCTTGAGTTATGCGAGTTATGCTTTTGGGATATTAATTAACCCATAATATTATTCATTCTGCAAACTTTGGAACCTCCTTTTCTTATGGGGTGATGTTTTGCCATTCGGAAGCATATGTTTCAGGTTTTTTAAATGCATTTTAAGCAAATTTTAAAACATTAAGAAAATTGGATAACAAGTTTCGTGCGTACAAATCGACATTATATATGTTCACGAATTCGTTTCACAAAATCAACATTGTTTGTATTGTGTGTAAAATGGACAAATTTTGATGCTAAAAAAACTTTTCACAAGATTTCTTTTTGTCCTTTTACACAGTACACAACAATGGCTGTTTTTCACAAAACTGGTCGTGCACACATAGAATGTCGATTGCTAATTTTTTGCTCAAATTTGTTGGACATGTCAAAATATTTTTTCGGTAGCAGGATCATATGCTGCCATGTGCCAAAGTGATTTTTTCCTTTTCTGATGCACTACTTTCCATTGGGCAAGGTGGTAAAGTGATGATTGAGGCCGAAAAATGTCAGGAAACCAACGAGAAATTGAACATCTGGTGAAAAAAAGGCAATATTATTGTCGATGATGCCATACATTTTTTACATATTTTAATGCACCAAATAGACCTAAGATGGAGTGTGTTGGCACCGTGATGCAACATTATAGTCAAACCCACAATACCTCTTACTCCTTCCGTTTCTAATTATAAGATGTTTTAGATATTATAATATTGACTATGTACGGATTAAAATAAGTGATTGTGCACACACTAATAAATATACAGATGCATACAAATCTGAAAAAACTGAGAAAAGCTAAAACATCTTATATTTAAGTACGGAGTGAGTACCTTCGATAACAACCAAAGTTATTTGAGGCCACATGTCAATCGGGGAAACAAGTTCGACATAGCAAAAAAATCAAACGATGACATGATTACGGGATCTGACCTAGGGTCAAGGTCTAGAATACCCAACCCCATCCATGGCAAGAAACCAATAGACAACATTCACATGCAATCATGGCGGAGTTAGGACCCGAAGCCTGTTATGCCATTTCAAATATGTGATGTCTGATATATTTACTTTTACTATTTTTTCTTTACAATTTATGCTTGTGTACAACAGATTTGTCAAAAATCTATGTGGTCAGCCGACCACATAGGTCTTAACGTGGCTCCGCCACTGCATGCAACGTGGGTGTCATCACACAAACTGTAACCAACCCCACAAACATGTTGTCGAGCAACACCGAGCACCGCCTGCCGCCGTCTAACTTGCTAAGATCGCTACATCATCGGGTTAAATCTCGTGGCACCGCCAAAATCCAACGAAGGGAGCTTATAGAGGCCTTGGATTAACATCAACATATCAGGATAGCCACACGCTGGCCAGTACACGACAATGATCGCGGGTTACTTCTTCACCATGAATGACATCCTCATTCCTCGCATTGGGCCTCTGATGTCTACTACACGCTTCTATTCTTGTAGACTTGTTGGGCCTCCAAGCGTAGAGGTTTGTAGGACAACAGCAAATTTCCCTTAAGTGAGTAACCCAAGGTTTATCGATCTTAGGGAGGTGTAAGGTGAATGTATCCTTTCTCAAGCAACCCTACAAATAAGATACAAGAAGTCTCTTGTCTCCCCAACACACCTAATACAATTGTCAGTTGTATATGTGTACTAGTTCGGCGAAGAGATAGTAAAATGCAAGTGATATGGCTGGTAAAAGGTGATTTTGTAATTCTGTAATAAAAATGGCAGCAAGCAAACAAGTGACAAAAGTGACTAAAAACGGGTATCAATGCTTGGAAACAAGGCCTAGGCTTTCATACTTTCACTAGTGACTACTCTCAACATCATTAACATAATTAAACACATGATAGTTCCCACAAAAACACATGCATGGTAGACGTTACTCGGAGATCATTCTTTCGTGGATCAAATAGGATGAGAATTGCGTAGGGTTACGAAAAACACACATTAAAGTTCGTATTCCACATCTATGGACACTTAATGCTGTCACCATCTGCATCCAAAGATAGTACTAACAAACACCACAACCTATTTCTTGAATAGTCTCTTTCTTCAATAACACAAGCATCAAGAAACCTCATGATCTATTCAATCCAACAATAATAAAGAACAAACTCATGATAAAGATCCCTCTAATCTTGATGCATAGAGCCACACACGGCACCCTCACTGTCACCGTGGTACCGTGATCACAATGGTGACTCCGCAAATTATACTAGATAACACCACTTGAGCAACATCATATCCATTACACATAGGGAAACATCATGTATTCAACTATACTAATAAAGCTCATGATCACAACGAAGATCACATCATGGGAGAGAGAGATAATCACATATCTATTTGTATAAGCCTCAGCCCCGGTGAGGGACTACTCCCTCCTCATCACGGGAAGTAGCGGTGTTGATGGAGATGGCTCCGACGGTCGATCCCCGTCCCGATGTTGGGAATATGCCCTAGAGGCAATAATAAATTGGTTTATTAGCATATTCATGTTTATGATAATAGTTTATTATCCATGCTATAATTATATTAATCGGAAACATAATACATGTGTGGAATATAAACAACCAGGTGTCCCTAGTGAGCCTCTACTGAACTAGTTCGTTAGTCAAGAGATGGTTAAGGTTTCCTAACCATGGACTTGTTATAGTCACTTGATAACGGAATCAATCATTGGGAGAATGATGTGATGGACAAGACCCAAATGATAAAGAGTTGCAATTGATCGTCACAAAGTTTCATTGTCAACACTTTTAATATATGCCAAGTATAGTTTCATTAGACCATGAGATTATGTCACTCCCGTTTATCAGAGGAATGCTTTGTGGACATCAAACGTCACTTCATAACTGGGTGATTATAAATATGGCTTTCAGGTATCTCCGATGGTAGGTTGTTCGGTGACATGAATCAACAGTGGGATTTGTCCCTCCATGTGACGGAGAAGATATCTCCAGGCCTTCTTGATAATATAGCATCATAAAGTCTGCAGACATGTGATTAGGTGGTAATCATAGAGATCCTATATTATGGACGAGTAAAGAGAACTTGCCGGTAACGAGATTAAACTAGACATGGGGATGTTGACGATTAAATCTCGGGCAAGTAAAATATCGTGAGATAAAGGGAATCGTATATGAGATTAATTTGAATCTCCGGCATCGTGTTTCAATCGATAAGGAGTTTCGTTGAGTGTATAGGAATTAATATGGACATCCCGGTCCCGCTATTAATTATTGATGTGATCATGTCTATACATTCTCGAACCCGTAGGGTCACACACTTAACGCTCCGATATAGTTAAGGTTAGCGATGAATTAAATTATGGAATGAACTAATGGTGATTCGGAGTCTCGGATAAGATCATGGACATCACGAGGAGTTCCGGAGAATAAGATTCATATAAGGAAAGTGTTTCCGGAGGTATCGGAAAAGTTCCGGAATATTTCGGTAGGGTACCGGAAGGTTCTAGAAAGTTCTAGAGTAGTCTATAAGTGGGGACCACCTAAAGTATGGGGCCCACATGGACCAAGGGGGTGCAACAACCACATGGGCTGCGCACCACCCATAGGCCCACATGGGCCTAGCCGGCCAAAGGGGAAAGGAGAGGAAGTGGAGTCCTAGGAGGACTCAGCTTGCTTGGTGGGCAAGCAAGTCCTAGGGCCGGCCGGCCCTAGGCTTGCCTCCACCTATTTAAGGGGGTGGAGGGAGGGGTGCGGCACACCCTAAGAAGGACAGCCCCAAGCCGCACCCCACCTAGCCGCACCAGACCAAGCCGCCGCCCTAAACCCTAACCCTAGCCGGCGCACCCCTCTTCCCCGGAGGGCTGCCGCCACCACCACCTCCTCCACCCTAGCCGCACCACCCCCCTAGCCCTAGGGGCTGCTATGCCTCCTCCTCTCCCTCTCCTCTTGCTTGGCTTGGCGAAGCCCTGCTCGCGGAGATCTACATCATCATCACTAACACACCGTCGTGCTGCTGAGATTCATCGGGCCACGTCTACCTCGCTTGCGGGATCAAGGAGTTGACGTCTTCATCAAGCTGAACATGTGGATACCGTGGAGGTGCTGCTCATGCGGTGCTTCGACGGATTGGATCGCGTGGATAATACATCTCCTCGCGACTAGATACGTCTAGTTGCGGGGATCGACTAGCCAACCCCTGCACCGACAAAACGCGTTTGTTCGTTCTTCAAGGGTAAGAGATTGGATCTCACCTTCGCTACCTTCATCTAATAGATCTAGATCGTGGGGTTTCTTCTGCTTGTTTCGTAGGAAAATTTTTGTTTTCTATGCAACGACCCCTTCACCCGGTAGGGTGCCGGAACAGGACCTTCTGAACCCTCGAAACTTGTCGGCGATGGCGGCGGAGCTCTGTATCGTATTTGGAAAAAAAATCCTTCGAGGGTTAGGGTTTTTTCGTTGAGGATGATTTTATAGGCGTCGGAGGCGGCCGAGAGGTGCCCCACAGGGTAGGGGCGGGTCCCACCTGCGGGTGGACCCTAGGCCGCGGCCACAGGTCGCCCCTGGCCTGTGGGCTGCCCCCTGGGTCGCCCTTTTGGCTCCGGTCTTCATTTGTCCAATAAAAAATCCCCGTAATTTTTCGTCCAATTCCGAGAATATTTCCAGAAGTAACTTACTGCAACAAAAACATGACAAAAACAGGGAACTAGCACTGGGCATCTTGTCAATAGGTTAGTCTGAAAAAATGCATAAAAATGATGTAA
Source organism: Puccinellia tenuiflora (assembly GCA_012064385.1). Taxonomy (NCBI): domain Eukaryota; kingdom Viridiplantae; phylum Streptophyta; class Magnoliopsida; order Poales; family Poaceae; genus Puccinellia; species Puccinellia tenuiflora. The sequence goes on along the minus strand of QRDG01000253.1, from coordinate 121,370 downwards.
TATGGTATTAAAAACATGTGACAACATCACAAAACTAGCATGGATCAATAAAAAATTATAGATACGTTTGACACGTATCAGCATCCCCAAGCTTAACTCCTACTCGTCCTCGAGTAGGTAAGTGATAACAAAATAATTTTTAATGAGACATGCAACCAACACAATCATGATCAAGATAGTAATGTAAAGCATAGAATGTGAATGAAGTGATACAAAACAATTGTCTATAGTTGATAGCAAGAAAGCAATGAATAACCAAGTTGAATCATTCAAGCAAAACCTTTCATAAATAGTACGTTAAAGACATGAAAGCAATGTGACCGACATATTTGACTAATTCTCAAAGGTAATAGTTCCATGACAAAAGTGTTTGAGAATCAAAATAAAGAAGATGTAAGTATTAGCCAAAAGCTTCAACTTCCAACGGTAAAGTCAATATAAAGATTCATGTTTAATCTGACGATGCAATATGATCAATGATACCCAGAGTCAATGATATATGTTTGCTTCGGTGGAGATATAAGGAAAAGGAAGACTGACTCAACATTAAAAGTAAAAGAAAGACCCTTCGCAGATGGAAGTAGGGATTAGTCATGTGCTAGAGCTTTTTATTTTGAAAAACAGAGATAAAAAACAATTTTGAGAGATGCATGCTTTCGTCAACGATTTTACAACAGAGAAGCTATCTAGTCCCCCATAACAAGCAAGGCTTTTAGACATGTGAGAGCAGCTGGTTTTAGAGGAATGAGTACATTCCTATTTCTCCTAGGTTTCAGCACTGTCCAATGTTTTGAGCTGATTTCTCAGATTTTCATTGCGCGGAGGAAAATGGTGAGTTATATTTATATTTTGCTTAAGCTGCTCTCGGGTTGATTCAAATGAAGACGTAAACCATCAACACCGGGTGAAAGGGGGGAAATGACCTTACTTGTCACAAGTTATATCTAGCTCTCTACTGCTTCCTCATGAGATTAAAAACAGAGGCACAAAAAGGAGTATTTTGAATATTTTAAAGATAGCACATGACAAATTTACTTGGAATGGCAAGAAATACCATGCATAGCTAGATATGGTGGACTCAGCTGGCAAGATAGTTTGGCTTTGGGATTTGGATGCACGAGTGAACTCTACACTCAGTATGAATTTTTGGGCTTAGCAAAATAGGTATTTGAAACAAACATCTAACATTAACCGGTAACAGAGTAAAATAAGACATTAGCCAATCATAACCATAAACACTCCATACTGTCTCCCTTGTTGACCAAACCGTTATTTTGATGGAAAGATTAGCTTTATGAATTAACAACTACGAAACACCATACGGTTTCAAGCTTTTAACTGTATTTCTTCACTAATCAATTTCCACTCAAATAACCAGCAAGTTTAAGCATTCATCTTAATATCTCAAAACAAATGAGAAGCATCAAGTATCCACACAATGATCTACAAGACTATGCAGGCTTTCATTTCATTCCAATATCACATGGGTAGAATTTTGTCACTTTGACAATTCAAGCAATTTATCAATAACAACTGTCCAACAAGTATAAGTGAAGAACAAGAGAGTTTAACATCAATAACTAGCAGCTCTAAACAAGATAAAAGCTAAAAGCGAGAGCTTACTAGCAAACAAACAGTAGCTAAGAATACTCAACAAGATATAAGCGAAGCAAAGGAGTATTCAATGAAAAAGTGGAACGTGTCTCTCTCCCACACAAATAAAGCTAGGATCCAATAAGGATATGACCAGCAAACAAACAAACAAAACTGAAAGCAAAAAGACGCTCATGATAGCCGATGAAGAGGAGGGGATGCCTTGGGCATCCCCAAGCTTTGACATTTGATGGTTCTTGATATTCAGAGGGGGTGCCATGGGGGCATCCCCAATCTTGAGTTCTGATCCATCTTCAATTTCTTCATTATCCTCTCCTTTGGAACTTAAAAACTCACTTCATACAAAATTTCTCATAAACTGATTAGAGGGTTAGTGCTCATAAATTAAAATGCACATGTGTTCAACTCAAGACAAATTGCAAACAACTTTATTGGGCATTAGCTACTGTTTACTAAGCCTCAATGTGGTACTCCTCCTTAAGAGTATCACATTTGACGATAGTACAGAGACAAATACAAAATAAAAGCAGAATCTGTCAAAAACTGAACAGCCTGTAAAGATTGAATTCTTCGAGGCACTTTTGTAGCTCAAATAAGAAAACTCAAAACTAACGAAAGTTATCTAAAAGTATCAGGCTTGCTTTCTAAAAATATCAGAAAAAGATAAAATTCATGGATTTTCTGGATTTTCGAACAGTGAAGGACAGAAATCTGTTTCTGGACAGCAAAACAATACATCACACTTTCAATGCATTAGAGGCTAAACTTGGCACAAAAACCAAAAGAAAAAGATACAATGAAGTTGCTACAGAGGCAACAACTTCATGACTCAAGAAAGACAAAAACAAACTGAAAGTAAAAGATGGGTTGCCTCTCAACAAGCGCTTTTCTTTATAGCCTTTTAGCTAGGCTTGAGATTTTAATTATGCTCTCATAAGAATAAGAATTGAAACACAAAATAGAGCATCAAGAAGCAAATATCAAACACTTTTAAGTCTAACCCACTTCCTATGCATAGGAATCTTGTAAGAAAATAAATCATTGGAGCATAAAGCATTAAGCATAGTAAGGCAAAGCAAATGCAACATTAAAACCTTCAACATAAAGAGGGGAAACTTCATAAGATGAAAATTTATATAACCACGCTTCCCTCTCTCATAATAACTTTCAGTAGAATCATAAGAAAACTCAATAACATAACCATCACATAAAGCATTTTTCTCATGATTCACATGCATAAAAGTATTATTACTCTCCATATAAGTAAAATCTTTCTCATTAGTAATAGTGGGAGTAAAACTATCATAGCCATCATTGTAATAATCATAAATAGGAGGCATATCATAATCATAATAAACTTTTTCCTCAATAGTAGGTGGACTGAAAATATCACATTCATCATAATAATCATCATATATAGGAGGTATAGTATCATCAAAGCAAATTTCCTCCTTCAAGCTTGGGGGACTAAAAAGATCATATTCATCAAAACCGGCATCCCCAAGCTTGCAATTTTCCATAGAATTAGCAACAATGGCATTCAAAGAAATCATACTAATAACATTGCTACTAGCATGATTGTTATGCATATAAAGTTCCATGGGTTTTTTAATTTTCTCTTCAAATGCATCATGACCAATTTCAAGGTAAATTTTATAAAGCTCTCTCATTTTTTTTGTTATTTTACATTAAGCCTAACTAGTGAAATAAAAACAAGAAACAAAAAGATTTAATCGCAAGATCTAAAGAAGATATCTTCAAGCACTCACCTCCCCAACTACAATGCTAGAAATTAGCTTCATCGTCCGAGTGTGAGTACCGCTTACCTTTCCACCCCGGCAACGGCGCCAGAAATTAGCTTGATGTCTACTACACGCTTCTATTCTTGTAGGCTTGTTGGGCCTCCAAGCATAGAGGTTTGTAGGACAGCAGCAAATTTCCCTTAAGTGAGTAACCTAAGGTTTATCGATCTTAGGGAGGTGTAAGGTGAATGTATCCTTTCTCAAGCAACGCTGCAAATAAGATAGAAGAAGTCACTTGTCTCCCCAACACACCTAATACAATTGTCAGTTGTATATGTGCACTAGCTCGGCGAAGAGATAGTAAAATGCAAGTGATATGGCTGGTAAAAGGTGATTTTGTAATTCTGTAATAAAAATGGCAGCAAGCAAACAAGTGACAAAAGTGACTAAAAACAGTGTATCAATGCTTGGAAACAAGGCCTAGGCTTCATACTTTCACTAGTGACTACTCTCAACATCATTAACATAATTAAACACATGATAGTTCCCACAAAAACACATGCATGGTAGACGTTACTCGGAGATCATTCTTTCGTGGATCAAATAGGATGAGAATTGCGTAGGGTTACGAAAAACACACCTTAAAGTTCGTATTCCACATCTATGGACACTTCATGCTGTCACTATCTGCATCCAAAGATAGTACTAACAAACACCACAACCTATTTCTTGAATAGTCTCTTTCTTCAATAACACAAGCATCAAGAAACCTCATGATCTATTCAATCCAACAATAATAAAGAACAAACTCATGATGAAGATCCCTCTAATCTTGATGCATAGAGCCACACACGGCACCCTCACTGTTACCGTGGTACCGTGATCACAACGGTGACTCTGCAAATTATACTAGATAACACCACTTGAGCAACATCATATCCATTACACATAGGGAAACATCATGTATTCAACTATACTAATAAAGCTCATGATCACAACGAAGATCACATCATGGGAGAGAGAGATAATCACATATCTATTTGTATAAGCCTCAGCCCCGGTGAGGGACTACTCCCTCCTCATCACGGGAAGCAGCGGTGTTGATGGAGATGGCTCCGACGGTCGATCCCCGTCCCGGTAGGGTGTCGGAACAGGACCTTCTGAACCCCTGAAACTTGTCGGCAATGGCGGCGGAGCTCTGTATCGTATTTGGGAAAATCCTTCGAGGGTTAGGGATTTTTCGTCGGGGATGATTTTATAGGCGTCGGAGGTGGCCGAGAGGTGCCCCACAGGGCAGGGGCAGGTCCCACCTGTGGGCTGCCCCCTGGGTCGCCCTTTTTGGCTCCGGTCTTCATTTGTCCAATAAAAAATCCCCGGAAATTTTCGTCCAATTCCAAGAATAGTTCTAGAAATAACTTTCTGCAACAAAAACATGACAAAAACAGGGAACTGGCACTGGGCATCTTGTCAATAGGTTAGTCCGACAAAATGCATAAAAATGATGTAATATGGTATTAAAAACATGTGACAACATCACAAAAACTAGCATGGATCAATAAAAAATTATAGATACGTTTGGCACGTATCAGCCCCAAGGGACTCTAGATGTAGGTGGCCAGGTCACCTTATGGCGTTGCTTCAGTTTGGCACTGGAGGCAAATGAATAGAACATACGAGTTACCGTGACAACATCGTCCTACCCCATCCATTTTCAGGATGCCATGTTTCTACATGCATTTCAGCAATGTTTTTAGTTGTACGCCCCTGACGAGGAGGACGAGGGGGCACCACTCCCTCTCCACGTGTCGTACACTAACGTACGCTCAGTGCACTGCCTTCAAAGTATGGCGACGGAAGTAACCTTTTCGTTGATTCGACTCTAGTAATCCATAAAAAATATGAAAAGTTTCGTCTCGGAGATAAGACGATCTGAAAGGTGAACTAGATAACAGTGGGTAGCTCTAAATTTTCCACCTAGAATAGATTGTGGGATCCAAACGGGAGGGGCACAGGTTTCACGTTGCTAAAACCCTAGGTCATGAAGGACAACGCAATGACAACACCCAAAACTGCTAGAAGTAATCCTCTGTGACCCAGTATCCCCCACTCACGTCGGGTCCCGCTTGTCATCCCCACATTCACCATTAGTAATTTTAGCGTTGGAGATGTTGCCAGGTGTTGCACAACTTTGCGAAGATTGAAAACCCACCGTACGCTCGCTCCTTGGCGTGGGCCTGAATGTGCTCCAAGATGATAAGAGGCAGCGCAAGACGCGAGCGATCGCTCGCTAGAGACGACGAGGAGAGGAAAAGGTAATGATAGCATCGAAAGCAATCCAGTCACGATTCAAAATTTAAGAATGATTTGTTTTCTTTTTTTGAAACAAGGCAAAAGCTTTGTCTTTTGTACAGTAGAAGAAAACACAATAGGCCTAAGCCATAGTACCAAAAAAAGGAAAATTTAACGAAGGATTACATCCAAATGCTTTGCTCCAGCAAGGATCCAGTTCCTTCCTTTGTCTTTGATGTGTTGGAAAAGGAGGGTTGGCATCGAGAATTTGTTGTTGTAGACCCTCGCATTCCTCTCCTTCCAAATCTCCCTAGTGACGAGGATGATCGCGGTCTTGATACCCTTGCACGATGGGAATGTCGAGGCAGCCAAGTTTGTCCAGTAGTTGTACACCGTCGGCCTCGTTGGCCCAATACTTTGCATGAGAGATGGGCATTTGAGCCACACCACAGCGTCCGCCCAGATCCTTCCTTAATAGAGACACTCGAAAAGGATGTGTCTCGTTGTCTTAGGTTGGCATCTGCATAGCTGGCAAGTGGGTTGGTGAGGCCACCCTTTGACGACCAGACGATTCAAGGTCCAAAGCCTGTTTTGGACGGCAAGCCATGCGAAGAAGGTACACTTCGGCGGGGCCCAAGTCTTCCAAAACGATGCTCATGAAGGGGCAGGAAGAGGCGTCAATGAATTGCGCATGATATGCCAACTTGGTCGAGAAGATGCAATTGCTCGAGAGGGTCCATACGATGGTGTCCTCCACCGCATAAAGGCCAGAGATCCATCTGGAGTCTGTGAGAGCATCGTGGACATTCCTGCTTTTGCGCTTGGAGGCCTCGAAAACGTTAGGCGCAATCACCTTTGGAGGGAGGCCGTCGAGTCAAGAAGAACTCCAAAAGGAGGCCCTAATGCCGTCTCCCACCGAGACCTTGGTAGCCGCACTGAAAAGGTTCCTGTCGGTGTCATCATTTGGTGTTTCCGAACCCACCCAAGGCTTGTCCGGGGAGACCCACTCGTGCCCATAACCATCGCAGGCGAAGGGTCGTGGAGAACTTCTCGAAGTTCAAAATCCCCAGCACACCCAACACGCCTTGGGACGACACACCTTGACCCAGATAACTTTGCATTTCCCTTCTGAAACCTTGTCACTGCAACTCCGCAGCATGCCTCTTCTGAGCTTATCAAACTCCTTGATTGTGCTCTTGTCGGCCTTAATGGCCGTCAGTAGGAAGATTGGCATAGAGGAAATCACATATTTGATGAGAGCCGCACAACCCACACGACTGTTGAATTTTCTCTTCCAAGGCTGGAGCCGAGATGCGGCCTTGTCGATGTAGGGTTGTAGGTCAACCCGCCGCAACCTGCCCAAGGAGAGCGAAAGGCCGAGGTACTTGATGGAAAACTAGGAGATAGACGCCTGAAAATTCACGATAGTAGAAGGCAAGTCAATCTCGCAGCATGTGATCGGCAAGATGGAGCTCTTTGCGATGTTCGTAACTAGGCCAAAATTATGGAGAGTTAAGGCGAGGTTGGAGATGTCGCTTGCCAAAATTATGGAGAGTTAAGGCGAGGATGCTATACTGAAGAAGTTTCACACACAACCAATACATCTTTTCAATTTGAAAGGAATACTAACCATAGTACCATACTACATGCTACAACTGCACAACACAATATATTGACCTGACAACAGAGATATATGTACACATTACAATTGTGCGTTTCTACAGCACTGAGAATCGGACACGGACTATGTACACTACTAGTTCCATACTTCCATGTAAATGTTCTGTCTAGAGGGTTCCATGTAGTTTCATCTCCACATACGGCATCTCACATCTATCTATACACATGTATACCATTTTCCTCCCCTCTTTTTTTTCTACAGAAACCTATTAGCTAGCAAAGTGGCTATCTGTAGCTATACAAACATCCACTTATGCAAGTGGCGACTGGACACGCTGACCCGATATGCAAGATGCCGAGACGAACAATTTCATCAAGCCGACGCAATTGATTTTTGCTGTATGCATGTTCCGGTTATTCCCGATGCATGCATGTATGTCACTTGTCCCTGGGCACCCAGCAGCAGTGCAAGCCGTAGGGCAGCCCGTAGGGGAACTTGGCCCGCGCCACCTCCTTGAACGTCTTGGCGTCCAGCACCAGCGCGTAGCCCGATCCGTCCTTGGCGCTCACCATGGATATCGCCACGCCTGAATACACAGAGATCGGCAACCCAAATTCAGATACGATCCCAGCAGAAACAGCGACGCCGGCCGCGCGTACGTGGATGATGAGAAACAGAGGAAATTACTAACCGTCGTCTTCCTCGACGGCGCCGGGGCGCGGCACGAAGAAGGGCTCGGAGGGCACGGCGCCCTCCTCGTACCAGTTCTTGGCCGTCTTCTCCACCAGGTCGATCTTGGTGAGCGTGTTGGGGAAGTTGCACGGCCTGCGCGCCCCGCAGGCGTAGGCGTAGCGGTACTCCTTGCCTACGCGGTCGGGGTTGATGCTGCACATGTCCATGGCGCGGCCGTGCTCCTCCGGGTCCAGCGCCGACTGGAGCTCGCCGAACGGGCTACCATCCAGCGGTATCCTGAACCGGCCCACCCTTGCATCGGTGAGGACATCCTCCCCGGAGAAGGTGCGGAGATTGTGGAGACGGAGGTTGTCGAGAATGGAGGTGTCGGCGTTGTGCTCGCAGCAGTCGGCGATGATTGCCGTCACCCGCCCCTCCTCGTCCTTCTCCTCGTAGGCGTTGATGTAGTGGAACGTCACGAACGGCGGCACCTCCACGCTCGCCACCTTTTCGTAGAGTACATAGTTCCAACTCAAAATCAGAAACGTGAAACGCCAGAAGTCTGGGCGGATGGAATATCGTGAAACTTACGACTTTGCCGCTGGCCTTGCACATGACGTGCATGTAGCTCCCGGACTCGGGGTGCCACTGGAACTTGTACAGCGGCGTGGGCTCGGCGCGGAGGAGGTTGGCCGCGCAGTACCGGAGCGGCATCTCCGGCACGACCACGTAGTTGTCGGTCACCGGGAACGAGTGCACCCACCCGGGCGCCGGCCCGCCGCGGCAGTCCACCCTGCCCACGAACCGCCTCTCGTTGCTGCCGGCGTCCATCCTCGCCACCACGTAGCCGGGACGGATCAGGTCCGGGATCAGCGTCCAGAACTCGGTGTCCGTCACGACGGGGTGCGCCGAGTGGATCAGCCCGCCCAGCTTGTCCTCGTACTCGAACTTGCTCACCGTCTCCAGCGTGTCCGGGTCGACCACGAGGGACCCCTTCACCGTCTCCGTCAGGCAGAGCACGCGGCCGTCGCCGAGCCTGACGACGCCGGTGTTGGAGTTGTCGGTGAGGGAGGAGCCCGAGAAGAGCCTGGCCATCTGGCCGACGAACGACGTGAAGGTGTCCTGCTTGGGCACCTCCGAGAACTCGCGGTAGCACACCTTGCCGTGCTCGCGCGCCGCCTTGTACGCCTCCGACTCGATCTGCCGGTGCGCGCCCACGGCGTGGCCGTCGCGGAAGGAGACGCGCACCAGCGTCGCGTAGCCGTCGAAAAGGTGCCGGAAGCCGTAGTCCCCGAGATCCCATAGGCCGGGGCCGTTCCTCAGATACGTGCCATCCTGCAACAGATCGATTGCACATAATTAATGTTTGATCAATTATTCCGGCGCCAAGAACAACGGATTCTTCCAAGCTAGCTACTAGTTAATTACTTACAGATAAACTAACTTAACGATCTAAATCATGAGCTTATGCCTTATCGTAGATGACTGCGTAGATCTATAATTAGCTGGACGATTACAATCATAGCTTAGTCACGAGTCCGTGCATATACGTCACTAAGTACGTACGATATAACCATATACTAATACTCACTACACCTGCAGATTCCTCCATATATATGCATGCATTAATGGTCATATTTTACTCCTATTGAAATTGGCAAGAACAGTGAGCTCATCACTTGGAGACAGGGAGCGCGAATGTTTTCCTAGGTCTTTTTCCCTCGAATTTGTGGGGAGCATATGCATGTTGCGTCGAATAAAAAGTTGAGGGGAGCAACAAAACTATCATCATGAGACAGCGATTTCATTGTCGCCTTCGCGCGTGAGAATCTTTGGTATATATGTTGTCTTCCCCGCAAGCATATGCATCGTGAGTGCCGAGATGCCATTTCCTTAGCCCTCCTCTTTGTCGATCACAACTAAAGATGCACTTACCCTAGTGCCGTTACAGTGAAGAACAAACAAAAGTTTTCGTATGTAACTATAATGTTCCTCGTTAGATTACTACAGATAATAGATACTACGTGTCCAACGCTGGCCCAAACTTTCGGTTAATTGCATATATGAGTACATATCATACGTGCGCTTTAGTTCGCCTTTTGTGAGTGTAGATGCTTAGTGTTGCCGACACCTTGATGAAAGTAGTTAAAAGAATGCGTTGCACAGTTTTGCCTAGTCTAACGGTACTATGCCATGCATATGCCTTCCCACTTTTCATTTATTTTTCGATTTCTGGAGGAAGAGGAAGGTATATATGGATGCTTTTATAGAGTAATAGACTTATAGTAACAAATTTTAGATACATGCAGCGGACTGTGGACATATTTTGAATCGAAGTAACGGAACAGATTCAGATTCTCGAAGAGAAAACGTACGGCTAACCTTAGCTTGGACCACTGGCAGATACTCCAGTATATAATGTTTGAGGTTAGCAAGTCAGTTCAAGAATGAAGAATCTTTCGGAGAAACAGCACAAAATGAAGAAGATAGACTAGAGAGATCTGTGCAAGTAATTATAGGAGAGATCAAAACATGACCCACCAGCCAGAGAGGCAGCTTTCCATCCACTTCCAGCGTCCCCTCCCATCTCTCCTGCCGGATACTCTTCCACGCCACGAGCTGGTCGGCGCCAACGTCCCCGGCTCGCCTCTCACGGCGACGCGGGGCACTGACAACCGGACGCGCCGGCGCCGGCGGGGCTATGACCGCCGGTGGCGCCTCCGTGAGGGCACTTGTCGCGAGAGGCTGCGCCACCGCCCGCTTGTTGCCCCCCTTGTGGCCGGTCCGACGGCCGGGCCGGCCGGACAGCGCCGCGAACGTGCACAGGGACGATGTCATCGTGGGAGACATGCCGCGCACAGAGCTTTGGCAAGTGTCCGCTGCTAGCTAAGATTTGGTCAGGAATGCTGGGATGATCGTCTGACGTCTGGTACCCCTCCCTGGTCGAGGCATGTATATATAGCCCCCGCGCGACGAGGCCAGGGCCGGGGTGTTATGCGCTGGCCGTCGGGTGGGTGCAGACGTAATGGGATCGACGAGCGAATCGGCATCTCGCCGGGTCGAAATTCCTGGGTGCAAGACGTCGGGCGCCCTTGTTTGGACCCCGCTTGTCACCTTGCAGCTGGGTTTGCCCCGGCTGGCCCAGCGATCAGGTTCGCATGACCGTCGCCCGTACGTAGTTGGTAGCAGTAGTAGGTTTTCTTCGAAAAGGAGGATGAAATCTCAGCCTCTGGATCAAATGATCCACACAGTTTTTTTCATTAATTCGTTCAATGTAGTCTTAAAAAGAAAAACATCGATCAATCCGAAACTATCATCGATATTTATCGCTGCACCTACAAGATTGATAATGGGGGTGACCATGATCAGGACCATTACCGTAACGTCACACCGAAGCTCCAACATGTAAAACCGGAAGTCGCACTAAGCCACCCAACGACGACCCGGAAGCACGAACGATCCAGCTAACCCTAAGCGCGCGGCATGCGCACGCTTCAGAAGCCGTCGTCGCCGTCTTCCACTGACCGGGATCAACGCCATGACCTTGCAAGGCTCGTTGAAAACACCGCCACGATGTCAGACAACACCACCGTCCTCCGCGCGTCCATTATCCTACGTACGGCATCGAGCCCCGCTGCACCATACCATCAAAGCAGTAGATGTCACGCGGCTCCACCTTGACCACCGGGCGAGAAGCATACGGGGACCTGCGCCCAGCCACCAAAGACATACACTTGTCCCTCCAACTGATGTGCGACTCCAAAGATGACCCCCCCCCCCCCCCCCCCCCCCCAAGGGGAGGAGAACACATGAACGTCGCATCATCCGATCCGGGAAGCCCGAAACTGGGGTTCCCCGGAGCACAGAGGAAACGAGCTCCACAACGCCTACAACGAGGTAAGCGACGCTCCCGGATGCCACCGTTGCTCGGTTCCGGGTGAGACCGAAGCAAGCTTTCGCTGGCATCCTCGCACCCGTCACCGGTTGGACCACGGGCACCTCCTTGCCGTCAATCGCCATGCCCCACCGATGCCTCCGAACCGCTGTCAGGAAGCCGAGGCGAAAGCTAGCACGACGTCACACCGCCCGGATCCCGCCGTACCTTCGGGGTGGACTATCAATAGCGAAGGAGGCCACATCATTGCGCTACGCCGCTACCAATGCCATGGCCACACACACACCAAGCCAGGACACCCGCTCGAGATATGCCGCAATCGAGCCCCAGAACCGCGGCGAAAAGATGCCTCACCGCCGTCATCCTCCACCCACCCGGGCTTTGCCCAGCGGCAACCAGTGGCGGCAGGGAGAGGGCTCGCGGCGGCCTCTAGACATACATCGCCCTAGAGGTTCAGGAGCTTTAACGTACCCTTTCACGAGACCACATTGCTAAGATTTTACGTAGCAGTAGTACGTACGTCCCTCCGCGCGCTTGTTTGCGTACGTACGTGGAGTGTTTGCAGGTCGCGGTCAGGTTCGCGCGGAAAAGGAGAAGGCGGTTCCTTGCGAGGCGTCCCCGGGACGTATTCCATTGCGCGCCGAACCAATAAGTACGCACGTCCATACGTAATTCAGGCTCTCTATCACTTTCAACCATACGATACGATGTGGACAAATGAAATGGTTCTTAAGAAAACAAATATCAGAAGCATGGGCCCAAAATAACTCAAAGATACCTAAATTATCAGAGGTATGGATACGACAATGTGAAGGTGTGACCGAATAAAACGTACTCAATTCGTTCCATAATATAAGATGTTTTAGCTATTCTAGTATGGACTACATACCGAATAAAATAAGTGAATTTACACACTAAAATACATTTACATACATCCGTATGTAGTCCATGTTAAAATAGCTAAAACATGTTATATTATGATACGGAGGGAGTAGTAATTAAAGTAAATCATATTTTTTTGAATCTCATGCCAAACATGATGAAAACCAACTTAACTTTTCTGAAACTCAAATGCTTGGGAACTTTCTGAAACCTATTTCAAACCTTCAGCAACAGGAACGGTTTGGTTGCTGAGTACCGCGATATTTGGCGAGTGTAATTTAGCGGGCACTTCGTAATTAAGGCCCTAAGCCAAGTATAGAGAAAATAAACTCGGTATAACATGACACTCGGCAAACAGAGGAATATGCCGAGTGTTTGCCCGTAGACTCGCGGCAAATAAGACACATAGGTCGAGTGTGTCCCTAGGGCACTCCGTAAAAAAACTCCTCAACTACCTGGACACATTTCCCTTGCCGCCGCGTTAGACAGAAATGATGACATCATAGTGTTTGCCAAGTGCCCTGTCAAAGACACTTGGGAAATGTCTTGCCGTTAGTGTTTGTCGAGTGTCCTCTGACAGGAAACTTGGAGAAAAGTGAAACACTCACCAGCTACCTAGACACTTGTCCCTTGCCACCGCATTAGACGAAAAATTGATGATGCCAAGGTGTTTTCCAAGTCCCCTGTCAAAGACACTTGGCAAACGGTCCGTCGTTAGTGTTTGCCAAATGTCCTCTAACATGGCACTCGACAAACATTTATTTTTATTTTTCAGTACACCACCACTTTTTTTTTGTCGAGTGACCTTTTGAAACTCAAATGTGTGGGAACTTTATGAAATTTATTTGAAACCTTAGTGGTAAAGAGCCAGAGGTTGTGTGACACCTAAAACTCTTCTAAGACTCAAGTCATCACTCAGAAACTTGCTTGAAGCTTGTTATGAAAATCTTTAAAGATAGATGAACCTCATTTGTGGAAAAAAAATATCACAGTTACAAACAAAACGCACCGATTATCCTTTTTTGGAAGAGACTCATGGATGTAAAATGGGAGTTTTTTTATCGTGATTCATATGTTATTGGCAATGGACATGGGGCTAGATTATGGGAGGATTCTTGGATAGGAGATAATCCTCTATTGTTGCAATATCCATCATTTTGTAATATTGTGAGAAACAAACACGTTTTGGTTGCGGGTGTTCGACCAGTAGCAGCTCTAAATATCAAGTTTTGGCAGGCATCTATGTCCTTTTGCACGTCATGTGTGGGAATTAATTCATTTACTTTTAATATTTATACTTTCACAATATTAATATTATGTTTGGTAGGGGTTAAATGGGATTGATAAGAAAAAAAACTCAAATTCATGTGGTGTTTGTGCTTTTTTGTTTCGGCAATTTAGTCGAAATGATGTTGTGTTTAACAAAACTTGAGTATCTTACTTTTTGCAGGTTGTTCACCGAGCTACCTAGGGGATCCACATGCGTTCCTTTCTCATACTATCTGACCGACAAGGTTATATAGATTAATGGATTATGGATGCACTCGGTTGATGGTAGTCGTGCGGTTTATCTTCAACCAGAGTGGCTAGCAGCATTCTAAAAGATTTTAAGATACATAGAGGCTTTTGTGTTTTTGTTTTTCGCTGGTATATTTATTTTCCACATTGTGTGACCCTTGAGTTGTAAATGTTTATTACTTTATAAAATGAGTAAAATGCATCGGAGGTCCTCAAAGTATTCGAGGTGTGCCATGCGGGTCCTAATTCTTAAAATTTGCACAACATTAGCCCTAATTCCCGATAAGTCATACATGGCAGGTGCCAAACCGGTTTGACTAGTTGTTGACCGATGCCACTTAGACATTATTTTACAAAAAGCACCCTATATAATTAACTATTCTATCTTGAGATCCCCACTGAGCCCACCATCCCCGATCTGTTTTTACCACCCCACGCTCGCACAACTGTAGTGTCACCCCCGTCCTTACATGCGTCTCCTCGGCCCATCACCAGCGTGCCGCCCCTAACCATCTCCAATGCCACATACATAGCAGGAGGAGCATCAGGACTCCTCCGACGCAAATACACCCTATTTTCCTCTCCATGAGAGCCTCGAGTCAATCATTCACGTCGCATGTGAGCAACACCAAAACCATCTCTGACGAAGATGACAGAGAGAAACAAGGGAAGAAGCAGCGGAGGCTACTAGTATGTACATCAGAGGAGTTGTAGATGAGCTCCATGAGGTATATCTCCTTGTTGAAGTAAAAGGTGTTGATGATGAGGGATAGTAGCAAGTTGATCTCCTCCTGGACCACAACGTCTCCGTCTTCGCCACAGCGCTGGCCATCTGCACGCCCGCCACCACCATCATGCCACGAACCTCCCTTCGCTGCTCTGTTATCGGTTGCCCCCGCTGGTCGTGAGGAGCATGTCATTCAACGCACGAGATATGCAGCTCCCTGACGGCTTTTGCTAGTTTGTGGTGGTGATCTACACCCGTTGTTGCTTGTACTGCATTTTTGAGATTTGACTTAACCAGACATCTTATGTCGAATGAGATGAGGACCATGAGCTTATAACTGAGATTAATTTATGGTTTTTTTAGTAATAAGTGCCTACATAGCATCAGTCAACAACTGGTCAGACCGGTTGAGGACCTGCCATGTACAACTTATCGAAAACTAGGACTATTGTTGTGCAATTTCAAAGAATTAAGACCCGCATGACATACCTCGAGTACTTTGAGGACCACTAATGCAATAATTGTTTTCTACATGCATCGTTTTGATGGAGAGGCCTGGGCTTTACTCCCCTTTTCGGAAAAAATATACACACTTATGAATTGGACTATAGTGAGGTGGTTAGGGAATCTTCAATAATAGAGAAGATTTACTTATCTTTTGAGGTGTTCTCTAATAATTAATGTTCATAATAAGTTGTTGGTCCAAATTAAATAAAGGCGTCTTCAATAGTGTGAAACCACTGTTCTTTAGAGATGCCACAAAAGATTTTTGTTCAAATGGCATGAGAGAGGAAGAAGAAAAGTAGGTTGCTTTCTTTTGGTGATTGATGTCCTCTTAATTCTTGAGAGTACATATGATGTCTTCCGTTTATCACATGTTTTCTTACTTATTAACTTTGATCATAACACACTGTTGTGAGCAATAATCGCTAGAGAAAATATCAAAACACAACCACTTACATGACAAGTTTCTATTCTCATTCGAACCAAATGGCGGGCACAGAAGAACGCAAAATCTGTATTATTGGAGATGATACATAAGATGTGTGACGAATGAAATACAACTTGTATAATGGAGAAAGCACCAGCATACATTTCTTAGACGTTACGATATGACTCCTTAGCAAAGAGAACGCAACCTTGCTCTTCTTGCTTTACCGAATTGACAAAACTCCTACGAGGCACCTCTAAGAGAAGGTTGATGCCACATAAATGGAGATACCATTATGCCATAATTCTAACCATTGTATTGGTGCCAGATGCTGAATTGGCATCATTTGCCATGTGCGCAAAGATGGAGGTGTTTACTTGTTGATGTATTTTTTTCAACTAAGTCTAAGAATTATTGTTCATATTAAATGTACACTTCCAGCACTTGCAATGCTATATTAGGATGGACAGCTGGTGGACATTTACAGCCAATCGATGAACGTTAGTGAAGACAAGGAATATATATCATGTTGTTTCTTACTTTCTTTTGTCGCCAATCTTTTTCAGTGTGGTCTTGCATACGCAAGTGTTCTAGAACATGCAGTGTTGATATGTACTGATTAGTTGGTGACCATGTAAATGCATGGATGAATATATGCATGGCAAGTCGACTGCCAGTGCGCATATATGTGGACACGTATGGATATAAAGATTGTTTGTTTCAACCCTCTCGTCGCGTGTGTGATTAAGGTTGGTTAAATACGTCTGAAGTGCCCCGCAAAAAAAAATTGAAGTGGTCATTATGGTGGAACGAAAACGTACCTAGCTTTGTCGTATGACAAAATCGACAAATCGCATTTTTGTCGAAGCGCTTGTCGGTGGATACCAGAGCCAATTCAACTCAACCAAAATCACATGCAGTACTACATATGAATAGATCGGCATCGACACTCTACAACTGCTGTGGCCGGCACAGCATCATTGACGCTTCCTTGGTCTAATAGAATCACATAGCAGCTACTAGGATAGAATCTACTCATGCATTTGGCATATTGGATTCTCGATCTACCACCCAAAGTGGCCGGAGCAAAGCTAAGCTAAGCCCCCAAATAGGTGGGGAAAAGCGAGCCCACTTTTACATGGTTTCATCGACCACAATCATGCTGTTTCATCCTGTCCCTGCGCGCCGGCCGGATCGTGAAATCGATTCCTTTCTCTACAGTTTTCTCCTGCCACTGATGCGAAGTATCATTCCATTTTGTTCTGCGCCTGGATCGGAATCCAAGGAGAAGAGCCCATGGAATATTGCTGTATTATTGGTCTCTCGATCTCTGGCAAATCAAGGATACGCAAAAAGTGACCGCAAAAGTAGTCTCGTGTGCAGTGTGGAAACTTCACTCTCGATCGTTTTCTTTACTCCTACTGTACTCCGTAGTAGGCTGACTATTGAAACGTTAACACCTAGGAGATGTGTGTGTCATCCTGCAATTGACGGTCGACGGAGCCAAGGTCTCAAGGCGCCTGGCCCTGACGGATTTCCGGCTCGTTTTTATCAAAGGAACTGGGATGTGTTAAAAGAATGAAATCATCGTCGGGGTTCTAAATTTTTTTGAGACAGGGCATATGCCCTTGGGAGTTAATGACACATCTATTGTTCTTATTCCAAAGGTGGATTGCCCCCAGGAGCTGAAGGACTTTAGGCCAATTAGCCTATGTAATGTTATTTACAAGATTATCTCAAAGTGTCTGGTAAATAGGCTAAGACCGATCCTTGGAGAGGTAGTGTCGGAAAATCAAAGTGCTTTTGTGCCTGGACGCCTTATTACGGATAATGCTTTGCTTGCATTCGAATGCTTGCATTACATGGAGCATGGTACTAGTGCGCACAATCCCCTTTGTGCTTATAAACTGGATTTATCGAAGGCTTATGATCGCGTTGATTGGTCTTTTTTGGAAGAAGTGATGCATAAGATGGGCTTCTCTTGCTGGTGGATACGATGGATTATGTCATGTGTGACCACGGTAAGGTACTCTGTGAAATTCAATGGAGCTCTATTGGAAGCATTCTCTCCCACGAGAGGTCTCACGCAAGGTGATCCGCTGTCTCCGTTTTTGTTTCTTTTTTGTTGCTGATGGGCTGTCTGCTCTACTACAGTCTAAGATAAGTACAGGTGGTATATCTCCAGTGAAGATTTGTCGTCGGGCACCGGGAATATCACATCTTCTCTTTGCGGACGACACGTTGTTGTTTTTCAAAGCAAATAGGAATCAGGCGGTTCAGGTGAAGCATGTGATTGATACTTTTGCAGCAGCTACGGGTCAGCTGATCAATGAAGCTAAGTGCTCTATCCTCTTCAGTCCCACTTGCGTTGAGGAGGTGCGGGAGGAGGTGAGGGTGGTGCTGAATGTCCAGAAGGAGGATTTTGAGGACAAGTATCTTGGCCTTCCAACACCTGATGGTCATATGACAAGAGGGAAGTTTGATAACCTGCATGCCAAAGTTGTTAAGAGGTTGATGCAATTGGGGGACTTATCGCAGGGCGGAAAGGAAATTATGATCAAAGCGGTTGCTCAAGCTTTCCCTACTTATATTATGGGTGTGTTTAAGTTCCAGTTTCTGTGTGTGATGACCTTACTAAGCTGATACGTGATTTTTGGTGGGGGGCCGAAAGAGGAAAGAAGAAAATGCATTTGGTCTCGTGGAGTTTTCTTGTCCGATCCAAACCTCATGGGGGGATGGGGTTTAGGGATATGAGAGTGTTCAATCAAGCATGTTGGCACGCCAAGCATGGAGGTTGATCCAGAGGCCGCAGAGCTTCTGTGTGCGGGTTCTATGTGCTAAATACTATCCACAAGGCAACTTGGTTGACACGGTGTTTATAGGGAATCCTTCCCCTACGTGGAGTGCCATCGCTTATGGCCTGAAGCTGTTAAAGAAGGGTATAATCTGGCGCATTGGAGATGGGAGATCGGTAAGAATTTGGCGTGATAATTGGCTGCCAAGAGAGGAGGAGCTGAAGGTGATTGGAGATAAAGGGCGATCTCAGCTGAACCGAGTGTCGAGTCTAATTGATGACCGGGGTAATTGGGATGAGTCTTTGATACGGCATACTTTCCCGCAGATTGATGTGCAAGCTATTCTTAAAATCAAGTTATCTCAGAGAAGGCCGGAGGATTTCTTAGCATGGCAACATGAGAAAAATGGCATTTTTTAGTTCGAAGTGCTTACCGTTTGGGCCTCCATCTATCACAGCAAGGGAGGGAAGCGGCTACTAGCAGCTCAATGCCATTCTGCAATAAGCCAATTTGGAGAAGGATTTCAAAATGCAATGTACCGCAAAAGGTTCGGATTTTTGCTTGGAATGCTTTATCCAATGCACTAGCTACAGACTGGAATAAAAGATGCAGGCACATTCCAGTTTCTGGTGAATGTCGTATTTGTGGACATGATCGGGAGGACATGTTTCATGCTCTCACTCAGTGCCCCCATGCAAAAGCTTTATGGTCAGCTATGCGTGAGGTGGACCATTCTGTATATTACAAATGGTGCTAGTGGAGAGGGCTGGCTGGAGGAGTGGTTGTTAGCAATGCCGATGGAGGTGTGTAACAGAGTTCTAATGATTGCTTGGCGAATATGGCACTCGCGCAATGAAGTAACTGATGGGAAGGAGCTACCAGCAATAGAGGGATCTCGACACTTTATTTGCAGCTACGTCAGTCGTTGGAGAATGTCAAACAGCTGACACCGGAGCAAATCATTAAAGGGAAGCAGCCTATGGGTCTGCCAGCAACGGTGCAACCAATACAAGTTCCCCCAACACATGCGGTATGGAAACCCCCTCCGGCCAATGAATTGAAACTGAATGTGGATGGTGGCTTCATGGAGCAATCTGGGTGTGCGGGTACTGGCATGATCCTGAGACGAAGTGATGGAACGGTGGTTTTCTCTGCGTGTATGTAACGCCCCGACCCCAGAACTATACAGTGAAGCTTTGTGCAACCGGTCATGCTACACAATCGAAGGTTACTGGGTTTACCAATCCCAGGCCAAAACCTTTGGCAGGTGTGCTCGGAATGGATCATCGGCACACAACACCTCGATCATGCCATAAGCTCAGACATAGCTATCATGTATAGTTAAGAGATCAAGACTTGTGGAACAACTGGCACATTGCAGACTCTACGACACAAAACTCATATAGCAACTCATATATGAGAAAGATACAAATTCCACACAAAAGGGATCACAGATCCATCAGTACATCAAGCGGAAGCGAAGTAGCGTTGTCTAATACAACAAGATGCAAATATATGGCCTAAGAGGCCTACACATAAGAAACCCAGCCAGCTTGTTCCACGGTCCCAAGCTGCCACCTGGAACCCCGGACTACTAGTCAACGTGCACGAAGAACCCACCTAGCTGCTCGGTGTCGTCCTCCTCTGAAATACAAATATAAAGGCAGCAAAGAGAGACTGAGTACGACATACTCGCAAGTTTAGTAGGGCGATATAGGCCCAATGTTGACGGAGGCTCTAGAGCTGTATATGTAGCTAATTTGCATAAAGCTAGTTTTCATTGTTAAAAGACATAAGGACACATGGCACCGTTTACTCAGAAGGTTTTCCAAAAAGGGGTAAGAGAGTAACTTTCATCTTCGGTTCTTGTCGAACCAACTTATAACCAAACCACTCATCTCCACCAAAGGCACTCCCTCGAATCACCCTCGAGGAAATGAACCTTTTATCAAACGTTGTATGCAACCTTTAGCTGCCAAATTTAATTAAGGTTAAAGTTTTCTATGATCCTGTAAATCCTTTCCCAAGGCGTCCATAACCGCGGACACGGCTTTTCGAAAAGATTTACCTTGCAGGGGTGTACTAATTTACCCACCGGTACCGTCTGGCTCACCTGATTGGTCCTCTTCCGGGGAAGCCCGGCGAGTGGGCGCGGTTAAACCTTTACCTCGCGTGAGACTATCCAAGAGTCATCTGTGGCCACAGGGCAAGTTTACCCAGCCTATTTCAGCCCCTGCCCCATCGCCACGTCCTAAACACCACCATCCTCATCATTCCTTTTTCCGCTCACACACACGGCAAATGGAAAAGCAAACTAGAAGACCCTTGGATATGCCCGCACAAGTTATTTAGTTAAAGGGGATTCCATATATCCCCACCAATGGCAGCATGCTCAGACCTTGGTTCCGAAGACAGGAACTCGCACTTAGGGGCAAGAGTGAGGCAAAACACCATCCCCGATGGCAACTCACCCAAGCCTTTTTAGCAACTTAATTAAGTACCAACAACAACCACCATGTCCGAACATTCCATCATCATCATTATGGAATTTAATCAACGGACATAACTAGCATTTTGACTAAGCATGGCTAAGCATAGCTAAGCATATAAACAACAATTATATTTTGTATCCGGCCAACACATCAACCCTAGGGTTCATAGGAGGGGAAGCATGTGATGGTTCAGGGGATAAACATGCATTCATAGGATCCTATACATCTTGATCAAAAGAGACATTGGAACCGCATGCAATATTATGATGGATAACATAAGTTTTTGAAACAATAGGATTCTAGATGCCAAGAAGGTTAGGTTATCTCTTGCCTTGCTGCCGGGGCGTGTAGTTCGGCTCGTCGGGGTAGGTAGAGAGACCCTCGACTCCGGAATCTATCGATACCCAAAAACAATACAAAAGAACAAATAAATCACACGAAGACAAGGTTCAATGCACAATCACATGATGACATGACAAATTTATGCAAGGATATCATCATATAATTTAAATAGCAAAATTAAATGGAGAGCCAAATAATTAGGGCAATTATTTGGAAAACACCCCATATTTAACTTAATGTCCAATTGTTCATAAATGATCACATTATTTAGAATTTGCTCAAATATGCATGAACATGACATGATTAAAAAGGTTTTGTTCTTCCGATCATTTTGGTACCTCATTTGTAAATTTCTGAGTACCGAAGAATAAATAGCGACTTAATTAATTAATTGAATTTAATTCCTTTAAACAAATTATGAATAACATCACATAAATATGTGTTATCATGATGTTATATTAGCATGGTTTGATTGCATTTGAAGTGTTGATCACATTGATATTTTATTCATAATTTTTGGCTAAATATTTAGTAAGTTATGATTTTCCCAAATTAGGTATTATTTGAACCCTTTTTGGAATTCATATATGAACAGCAAGAATATAACTTCAAAAGAATTTTACAAAGATTCCATCTTGTAGATTTTGTTTTCCTGATCACTTTGATATTTGATTTGTCAAATTTGGATCATTATTTTAAAAGATATCAAATATTTAAATTTGTTTTCAATTACAAAAAGGAAAACAAGTGTGGCAGACAGGCCGGCCTCAGGCCGGCCAGGCCGGGAAAAAGGCCGGGTGGGTGCCCGAAGCCTCCGGCCTCGTGCCGGTCTAGGCCGAGTGTCCAGGTCGGGCACCAGCCCGAGGCTTCCGGCCTCAGGCCGGCCCAGTTGGGACCGAGGCCGGGCACACGGTGACGGTGATGCCGGCGGCGACCGGTGTCGATCGACGGTGATAGAGGACGAGGGGGAAAGCAGGAGAAAACTAAGAAGAAGCGGAGCTCACCCTAAGCTCGTTTGCGTGGTCGGTGCGGCGAGAGGGTGACCGGCGTCGGCGGAATCAGGCCGGCGGAGCTCGACCGAGGCGGGGAAGAAGCGGGGACGCGGCCGTCGGCTACGGGCCTCCCCGGCTCGATTCCTGGGGCGTGGAGGGAGAGAACGCCACGGCCGTGCTTCCTATCGGCGTCGATCCGCTCGGGGAGGTCCTGTGCGACGGGGGCGAGCTCGGCACTACGGCGGCAGGGAAGGAGCTCGTGAGGGGGAGAGAGGACGAGAGGGTGCGGGGCAGGTGGGGGAATGGATCGGCAGGGCGTCGCGGAGCAGGTGGAGTCCTCGTCCACCGGGGGGCATGGCATGGAGGGCCCCGACAGCGGCATGGGCGTCGGCCAGCACGGCGGCATGGCGCCAGGATGCCATGGCGCCACAGTGACGATGCAAAATTTCTGAAAACCCCCTGACACTTTTAATTAAATTGCAAAAGGGTTCAGCAACAGACTTTACCGATTTAATTGAGGCACCAGGACATTTTTATAAAAAGTGCAAAAATTCATATAGGCTCCATTTAACCTTTAGAACCTCCACAAAATTTGGTGGTCCAAATTAAAATGTTTTGGGCAACATTTGTTCACAGCTTTTAATTAAAAGTATTTTTGACAATTTCAAAAATGTAATTATTTAGAGCACTTAAACATTTCCAAAAATAATGAAAATATTCATGGAGGCTCTCACCATAATATTGAAGCTCCCCATGATTTTAGTTTGAATTTTTGGAAAGCTTATCTTGGTCTCAAAAATAGAAATAGAATTAAGCCAATTTGAATTTCTCAAATTTTAAATCTTGGCTTGTCAACAATTGGATGCTAACAATTTGTTCTAAGATATAATTTGGAGCTTCGTAAACACTTTGGGAGTCCAAGAATACTTTGGTTGACAAGTTGATCAATTGCATTGCTTTGGGTGTTGGGAAGTTTGCCTGCTCATTTCAATGGCTTGCATATGTTGGTCTGTTAGAAATAGCAAATTCACATGGATGCCATGATGCAAACAAGAATGCAAAAAGTGGAAAAATTCTTCGTATTTTTCATTACCAAGTTGGGGCTGTTACAGTGTAGGAGTTTGAGGTTATGTGCTTTGGCGTTGGAGGCCGAGCTGCTTGCTGATACATGTCAAACGTATCTATAATTTTTGATTGATCCATGCTAGTTTTGTGATGTTGTCACATGTTTTTATTATCATATTAATAATTTTTATGCATTTTGTTGGACTAACCTATTGACAAGATGCCTAGTGCCAGTTTCCTGTTTTTGCTGTTTTTGTATTTCAGAAAGTCCACCACAGGAAATATCGTCGGATTGCGCTGAAAATTTACGGAGATTTTTTATGCGACGGAAGGCACCAGGACACCAAAGGGCAGCCCTGGGGGCCACCCACAGGCCAGGGCGGCCTGCTGCCGCGGCCTGGGGTCCTCCCGCAAGTGGGACCCGCCCCTGCCCGTGGGGCACCCCCTCCGACGCCTATAAATTCCCATTAACCCTAAAAACGATGGGGCGGCCATTATTTTCCAGAGAAGTCATCCCGACGCGCCGTCATCTCAAACCCTAGTTCGGGGGTGATTCTGAAGCAGATCCCGGCACTCTGCCGGAGGGGAGATCTATCCCGGAGGGCTCTTCATCGCCATGCCTTCCTCCGGGATGATTTGTGAGTTGTCCCACCTTGGACCATGGGTCCATGGCAGTAGCTAGATGGTAGTCTCTCTATCTTGTGCTTCATGTCTTATGATCTTGTGAGCTGCCTAACATGATCAAGATCGATTATTGTAATGCTATGTGATGTGTTTGCTGGGATCCGATGGATTATAAAGTTATGATCAGATTGTGCATGATTCTTATATGTTGATTTTTGTTCTTGCATGATCTCCGATGTGCGTAGTTACTTTGGCCAAGTGATTGTGTGTATCTCCAAAAGAGGGTATTTATGCTAGATAGTGGGTTCATGCCCCCTTTTGTTCCTGGGCACGAGTGACAGAAACGTCTAAGGGCGAGGGTGTGCTGTTGCTACTAAGGGTAAAACAGCGGTGTTAATGTCTCTTTTGATATTAGTATTTCTTACTTCATGCGCTTTACTTAATGCAAATGTCTGTTGCTTGCAACTTAATACCGATGGGTGACAGGCTGGATAGCGATCCCACGGTGGACTTTTTAGACAAAGATGCAGTTGGACTCAACGGTCTTTGTTCATTGTCGTGATGCCTACTTAAATATTATCATGTTCTCTTTGTTATAGCTAGATTAAGTTTGTGTTATAATCTTGTCAATTGCCCAGCTGTAATTTGTTTACCCATCATACGATTGTTCTATTTACTTGAGAGACTCCACTAGTGAACCCATGGCCCCCGGTCCATATTTTTACATTGATTGCAACCTTTATTCATCACTTTTCATCATCATTACTCCACTAGTCCATTTTCATATTTCATCTATTTCACTATACAATTAACCGGTTTGTTTTCTGCGAGACCGGAAAGATTGACAACCTTTCCGCCGTTGGGGGCAAAGTATTTTGGTTGAGTGTGTGTAGGTCCACGTCTGTTGAAGATTAAGCGCCAGAGATCTTCAAAATTCACTTTGTTGTTGATTTCAAGGTCCTACTGGTTCGATAAACCTCGGTTCGTTATCGAGGGAAAACTGCTGCTTGCTACATCTCCGCCTTCGCTTGGGGCACCACCCAACTCTTCATCAGTAGCAATCAAGCTCTTTTCTGGTGCCGTTGCCGGGGATCTTGGAGCTACAGCAAGGGGAGTCTCATACTCTCAATCACTTTACTTTGTTTTTGTCTTGCTTGTTTTATTTCTCGTTAGCTTATTTTTCTTGTTGCAAAATTTTAAAACCCCAAAAAATTAGTGTAGTCTTTATTCCTGTCTTGTTATTTTATCTTGTCATTATGTCTTCCACTGAAAACACCAAGTTGTGTGACTTTACTAGCACTAATAACAATGATTTCATATGCTCTCCAATTGCTCCACCCGCTACTAAAGCGGAATCTTATGAAATTAAGCCTGCCTTGCTAAATCTTGTTATGAAAGAGCAATTTTCTGGTGCTAGTACTGATGATGCCGCCTCTCATTTAAATAACTTTGTTGAGTTATGTGATATGCAAAAGTATAAATAGGTAGAAAGTGACATCATAAAACTGAAGCTTTTCCCTTTCTCTTTGAGAGGGAGAGCAAAAGAATGGTTATTGTCTTTGCCTAGAAATAGCATTGATTCTTGGATTAAATGCAAAGATGTTTCTATTGGAAAATATTATCCACCTGCTAAAATCATACAATTGAGGTGTAACAATATGAACTTTAGACAATTTGATAATGAACATGTTGCTCAAGCTTGGGAGAGAATGAAATTTATGGTTAAAAATTGTCCCACGCATGGATTAACTATGTGGATGGTTATCCAAACTTTTTATGCAAGTTTGAATTTTTCTTCAAGGAACCTCTTAGACTCGGCCGCGGGAAGCACCTTTATGTCCACTACATTAGGTGCAGCAACTAAACTCTTGGAGATGATGACAAATTATTCACAATGGCATACCGAAAGAGCTCCAAGTGGTAAGAAGGTAAATTCTATCGAGGAAATTTCCTCTTTGAGTGATATGGTTGATATGATTATGTCAATGCTTGCTACCAATCAGTCCCCTATTGATCCTAATAATGTCCCACTTGCTTCATTAATTTCCTAAGAAAAGGATCAAGTTGATGTTAATTTTCTTAATAGAAGTAACTTCAACAATAATGCTTATCGAAATAATTTTGGTGGTAACAACTATAAGCCTTATCCTCCCAATAATAGCAACTCTTATGGCAATTTATATGTTAATTCTTATAATACTAATAAGAATGTGTCCTCTGATCTTGAAAATGTTTTAAAATAATTTATCACTTCGCAAAAAGCTTTCAACAAAACCGTCGAAGAGAAACTTGAAAAACTGGATAGACTTGTCTCTAAAGTAGAAGATCTTGCTCATGATGTTGAAATTTTAAAAATTAGAACCACTCCTCTTCAAGACAAGACTACTAAATCTTGAAATGCTATTTCTATTCAAATTAATGAGAATGAAAGGATGATGGCACGCCTGAAAGCTATATGGGCTAGAGAGAAAGAAGAAGATAGAATTGCTGAAATGAATAGGAAAACCGTTAAAGTTTATACTATCCAAACTACTAATGAGGAACCTCCTAGCCTATTTAAAGATGATGAAATTGATTTTGATAATTGCAATCTTACTGAAGTCATAAAGTTCCTACAAAAACTTGCTAAGTCACTGGATGCTAGTAAATTAAATATTGCCTTCACCAAACATATTACCGATGCTCTTATCAAGGCTAGGGAAGAAAAGCTTAAGCTAGAAACTTCTATTCCTAGAAAATTAGAATACGGATGGGAACCCACTATTAAGATGAGAATAAATGACTTTGATTGCAATGCTTTGTGTGATCTTGGTGCTAGTGTTTCTGTTATGCCTAAAAGTTTCTACGATATGCTCAATTTAAATCCTTTGGAAGAGTGCTATTTAAATGTGCATCTTGCTGATTCTTCTAAAAAGAAACCTTTGGGTAGAGTTGATGATGTCCTTATTGTTGTTAATGATAACTATGTTCCCGTTGATTTTATTGTTATGGACATTGAGTGTAATGCTTCTTGTCCTATTATTTTGGGGAGACCGTTTTTGAGAACTGTTGGTGCTATTATTGATATGAAAGAGGGAAATATAAGATTTCAGTTCCCCCTTAGAAGAGGGATGGAACACTTCCCTAGAAAGAGAAAAAAGCTTCCTTTTGAATCAATCATAATGTCAAGCTATGCTCTTGATGTTGCAAAGGCCTCCGAAAAAACTTGATATTTGGCATTGCGCCTAGCTAAAAGGCGTTAAAGAAAAGCGCTTGTTGGGAGGCAACCCATCTTTTACTTTCAGTTTTCTTTTTACTTTTCTTGAGTCTTGAAGTTGTTGCCTCTGTAGCAACTTCATTGTATCTTTTTCTTTTGGTTTTTGTGCCAAGTTTAGCCTCTAATGCATTGAAAGTGCGAGGTGTTGTTTTGCTGTCCAGAAACAGATTTCTGTCCTTCACTGTTCGAAAATCCAAAAAACCTTTGAATTTTATATTTTTCTGAAATTTTTAGACAGCAAGCCTGATACTTTTATCTATCTTTCTTTAGCTTCGAGTTTTCTGATTTGAGCTACAGAAGTGCCTCAAAAAATTCGATCTTTACACGTTGTTCAGATTTTACAGATTCTGCTTTTATTTTATATTCGTCTCTTTACTATCGTCAAATGTGATACTCTTGGGGTGGAGTGCCACATTGAGGCTTAGTGAACAGTAGCTAATGCCTAATAAAGTTTTTTGCAATTTGTCTTGTGTTCAACACATGTGCATTTTTAATTTATGAGCACTAACCCTTTAATCAGTTTATAAGAAGTTTTGTGTGAAGAGAGTTTTTAAGTTCCAAAGAAGAGGATAATGAAGAAATTGAAGATGGATCAGAGCTCAAGCTTGGGGATGCCCCCATGGAACCCCCTCTATATATCAAGAACCATCAAGCATCAAAGCTTGGGGATGCCCAAGGCATCCCCTCTTCTTCATCGACTATCATGAGGTCGTCTTCGTTGAACTATGTTTTTATCACTTTACATATTATGTGCTATGCTTGGAGCGTCTTTTTACTTTCAGTTTTGTTTGTTTGCTGGTCATATGCTTGTTGGATCCTTGCTTTGTTTGTGTGGGAGAGAGACACGCTCCGCTTTTTCGTTTGAATACTCCTGTGCTTCGCTTATATTTTGTTGAGTATTCTTAGCTACTGTTTGTTTGCTAGTAAGCTCTCGATTTTAGCTTTTATCTTATTTAGGGCTTCTAGTAGTTGTTGTTAAACTCTCTTGTTCTTCACTTATATTTGTTGGAGAGTTGTTATTTATAAATTCCATGAATTGTCAAAATGACAAAATGCTATTCATGTGATAGTGGAATGAAACGAAAGCCTGCATAGTATTGTAGATCTGTGTGGATACTTGATACTTCTCATTTGTTTTGAGATATTAAGGTGAATGCTTAAACTTGCTGGTTATTTGAGTGGAATTGATTAGTAAAGAAATACTGTTAAAAACTTGAAATTGTGTGGTGTTTCGCAGTTGTTAATTCATTAAGCTAATCTTTCCATCAAAAGAATTGTTTGGTCAACAAGGGAAACGGTGTGGAGGTTTTATGGTTATGATTGACTTATGTCTTATTGAAAAAACAAACTATGCCGAGATGTCGTCTAGAGAAGGGGGAGGGGGTGAATAGGCGATTAACACTTTTTCTATTTAGGGGCTTGATAATTGCGGAATAAAACTATGTGTTTAAATTAACAAGCCAACAACCTAATTACTAGGCTCACCTATGTGCACCAACAACTTATGCTAAGCAAGGCAAGCAACAAGGTGATAGCTAGATATAGAACTTCAAGAACGAAGGCTATCACAATGTAAATTGCATAAGTAAAAGCTCGGGTATAGAAATAACCGAGGCACGCGGAGACGAGGATGTATTCCCGAGTTCCTCCTTGTTAAGGGAGTACGTCTCGTTGGAGGGGTGTGAGCTCGCCACAAGAGGCCTACTCAAGATGCCACAAACGCCTCACCCTATTCTCCGATGAACCGCACCCAAGGGTTTCGTTCACCTTCCACTATCGGAATCCTTCAAGGCGGATTCCGGAGCCCTTTTACACCGTTCTTGGGGCACACACCCACAACTCAATTGGGGGCTCCCAAATCGTGCCGAAGCTTCACAACTCGAAGTATTCGCGGCACCTCCAACCGTCTAGGGTAAACAATGCACCCAAGTGGCACAAGCTCTTGGGAACACAATGCACCCAAGAGTAACAAGCTTCTCAACCTTCAACTTCACGTATCACCGTGGAGAGCACCACCCGATGCAACAAATGCAAAAGGCAAGAAGACACTAAGTGGTCAAGTCCTTCACTCTGAAATCCAACCAAAACAACTAATGCTATGGAGGGATTAAAGAGGAAGAACAAAGGAGAAACACCAAGAACTCGCAAATCTAGATCCAACGAGTTCCCCTCACTTAGAGAAGATTTTGTTTGGTGGAAGAGTAGATCTAGACCTTCTCCTTCAATCCTCCAAAGATCAACGAGTTTGGGTGGAGGGATTGGGAGATCTATGCGATTTGAGCTCTTGCAACAATGGAGGAGAGAGAGGAAAAAAGAGCTCAAAAGGTTGGGGAACCATTGGGGAAGAAGGCCCCTTAAATAGGTCAACAAAATATCCAACCGTTATGCCCAGAAACGCGCCGGGGCGGTACTACCGGACTTTTTACCGGTACTACCGGATTTAGACAGAAGGTTGAGTCCATAACCGGAAGTAGGGTCGGTACTTCCGCCCTTTGAAAAACTGTCGGAACACCGATACCAAAACGAGCATAACTTTTGCTTCCGGACTCCGTTTTCGATGATCTTGGGCTCGTTGGAATCGTAACAACGAGCTCTACAAGAATATACAAAGAAACATCATAGTCCAACAAGATTTTATAAAAACAAATGGGGAAAGGTTAAACCTCCTTTTTGAAAACCGGAAATGAAATATCTTTTGCAAATGAAGTCCAAATGACATGAAACCAATTTTGTTGGAAAGAGGACGATAAATGCAACCTTTGAAAATGGCAAACAAGCAATGAAGATTTTGCAAAGAAATGGAAGAGAAATCTTCCGCACGGATGAACCGGCAAAATCTCCAATACCGAAACCGCAATAGAAGACGCATATGAAAACCGTTTTCGGTGAACTTAGCCTTGTCATGACAAGCACGACAAGCACCAAGACCACACCACTATAAGAGACAAATAAGAACCAATAAAGATGATTGCATGGATGCAAAGGTTTGTGCTCTCTACGATGATATGATCAAGATATTCGGTCGAGAGCCCCTCTTGATAGTACGGCTATCTATCTTATAACCCGGTCTCTCAACTAACATCATGAGACCGGTAAAATAAAAGCCCTATCAAGATCATACCTTTGCCTTGCGCATTAATCCACTTGAGGTCAATGAAGACAATCTTCATCCCCTCAAGACGAACCACCTTTCTTGATTGCGCTTCGCTTGGTGAAGAATCACATGACGCTCCCCCATACACCAAGATGTGGAAAGCACTCTTCGGCATATCTTAATACAAACCTTAGTCCATAGAGATTGTCATTAATTACCAAAACCACACATGGGGGCAACCATGCACCTTCACTTATGTTACTCTGTTACCGGTTAATGTTAGATGTTTGCTTCAAATACCTTATTTGCTAAGCCCAAAAATTCGTACTGAGTGTATGGTTCACTCGTGCATCCAAATCCCAAAGCCAAACTATCTTGCAAGCTGAGTCCACCATATCTAGCTATGCATGGTATTTCTTGCCATTCCAAGTAAATTTGTCATGTGCTATCTTTAAAAATTCAAAATCATGGTATTCTTGCCATTCCAAGTAAATTTGTCATGTGCTATCTTTAAAAATTAAAAATACTCTCTTTTTGTGCCTCTGTTTTTAAGCTCATGAGGGAGAAGTGGAGAGCTAGATATAACTCGTGACGAGCAAGGTCATTTCCCCCCTTTCACCCGGTGTCGATGGATTATGTCTTCACTTGAATCAACCCGAGAGCAGCTTAAGCAAAAATATAAATATAACTCACCATTCTCGTCCGCTCAATGAAAAACTGAGAAATCAGCTCTAAACATTGGACAGTGGTGAAACTAAGGAGAAAGAGGAGCGTACTCGCTCCTCTAAAAACCAGCTGCTCTCACAAGTCTAAAAGCCTTGCTTGTTATGGGGGACTAGATAGCTTCTCTGTTGTGAAGTCGTTGATGAAAGCATGCATGTCTCAAAATTGTTTTACTTCTGTTTCATAAAATAAAAAGCTCCAGCACATGACTAATCCCTGCTTCCCTCTGCGAAGGGCCTTTCTTTTACTTTTAATGTTGAGTCAGTTTTCCTCTTCCTTCTATCTCCACCAAAGCAAACATCTAGCATTGACCCTGGGTATCGTTGATCATATTGCATCGTCAGATTAAACATGAATCGTTATATTGATTTTACCGTTGAAAGTTGAAGCTTTTAGCTAAAACTTACATCTTCTTTGTTTTGATTCTCAAACACTTTTGTTTTGGAACTATTACCTTTATGAATCAATCAAATATGTGGATCACATTGCTTTCATGTCTTTAATGTGCTATTTATGAAAGGTTTTGCTTGAATGATCCAACTTGGTTATTTATTGCTTTCTTGCTATCAACTATAGACAATTGTTTTGTATCACTTCATTCACATCCTATGCTTTACATTACTATCTTGATCACGATTGTGTTGGTTGCATGTCTTATAAAAAATTATTTTGTTATCACTTACCTACTCGAGGACGAGTAGGAATTAAGCTTGAGGATGCTGATACGTGTCAAACGTATCTATAATTTTTGATTGATCCATGCTAGTTTTGTGATGTTGTCACATGTTTTTATTATCATATTAATCATTTTTATGCATTTTGTTGGACTAACCTATTGACAAGATGCCTAGTGCCAGTTTCCTGTTTTTGTATTTTAGAAAGTCCACCATAGGAAATATCGGCGGATTGCGCTGAAAATTTACAGAGATTTTTTATGCGACGGAAGGCACCAGGACACCAAAGGGCAGCCCTGGGGGCCACCCACAGGCCAGGGGCGGCCTGCTGCCGTGGCCTGGGGTCCACCCGCGGGTGGGACCCGCCCCTGCCCGTGGGGCACCCCCTTGCCCCCCTTCGACGCCTATAAAGTCCCTTTAACCCTAAAAACGACGGGGCGGCCATTATTTTCCAGAGAAGTCATCCCGACGCGCCTTCATTTCAAACCCTAGTTTGGGGGTGACTCTGAAGCAGATCCCAGCACTCTGCCGGAGGGGAGATCGATCCCGGAGGGCTCTTCATCGCCATGCCTTCCTCCGGGATGATTTGTGAGTAGTCCCACCGTGGACCATGGGTTCATGGCAGTAGCTAGATAGTTGTCTCTCTCTCGTCTGCTTCATGTCTTATGATCTTGTGAGCTGCCTAACATGATTAAGATCGATTATTGTAATGCTATGTGATGTGTTTGCTGGGATCCGATGGATTATAAAGTTATGATTAGATTGTGTATGATTCTTATATGTTGATTTATGTTCTTGCATGCTCTCCGATGTGCGTAGTTACTTTGGCCAAGTGATTGTGTGTATCTCCAAGAGAGGGTATTTATGCTAGATAGTGGGTTCATGCCCCCTTTTGTTCCTGGGCACGAGTGACAGAAACGTCTAAGGGCGAGGGTGTGCTGTTACTACTAAGGGATAAACAACGGTGTTAATGTCTCTTTTGATATTAGTATTGCTTACTTTATGCGCTTTACTTAATGCAAATGTCTGTTGCTTGCAACTTAATACCGATGGGTGACAAGCTGGATAGCGATCCCACGGCGGACTTTTTAGACAAAGATGCAGTTGGACTCAACGGTCTTTGTTTATTGTCGTGATGCCTACTTAAATATTATCATGTTCTCTTTGTCATAGCTAGATTAAGTTTTTGTTATAATCTTGTCAATTGCCTAGCTGTAATTTGTTTACCCATCATACGATTGTTCTATTTACTTGAGAGACTCCACTAGTGAACCCATGGCCCCCGGTCCATCTTTTTACATTGATTGCAACCTTTCTTCATCACTTTTCATCATCATTACTCCACTGGTCCATTTTGATATTTCATCTATTTCACTATACAATTAACCGCTTTGTTTTCTGCGAGACCGGAAAGATTGACAACCTTTCCACCGTTGGGGGCAAAGTATTTTCGTTGAGTGTGTGCAGGTCCACATCTGTTGAAGATTAAGCGCCAGAGATCTTCAACATTCACTTTGTTGTTGATTTCAAGGTCCTACTGGTTCGATAAACCTCGGTTCGTTATCGAAGGAAAACTGCTGCTTGCTACATCTCCGCCTTCACTTGGGGCACCACCCAACTCTTCATCAGTAGCAATCACTTGCATGTATGGAGGGTCTTCGTTTTGCTCTGGACATGAGCACCCAATGGATCACGGTCCAGTCTGATTGCTCTGAGCTGATACATATAGCAACAAGCAAGGAACGGGACAACTCGACTTTAGGCCATCAGGTGGCTGATCTGCGGGTTCTCCTCGCCTCTGATCGCGTGGTGGCCTTCTTGAAAATTCCTATACTTTGTAATACTTCTAGTCATGAGTTAGCTAGTTTTGGTTGGCAAAACCAAAGTTCTCAAGTTTGGGTAGGGCCGGTTCCTGAGTTTCTTCAGGTTCATATCCAAAAGGATTGTAACAACTCTATGATATCTTAATACAATCCTTTACCCCCGCAAAAAAAAGGTCTCAACAGCTATTCCATGGATGGTTACACAATCTGCGAATGACATGCGGCATATATTTGCGACAATATGTAGGAGACAAATTAGTATGAGCACTGAAAAATATTACAACCAAGGTTTAAACATATTTCCCGCAAAAAATTAATTTGATCACTGATACAACGAAATAACAGTTAAAACGTCCGTGAATTTTGCCTGGAGAAAGTAAAATTGAACTTTAAAGGTGTGCACAAGGTTCGATGCATGCACTTAAGTATATATACGACACTGAAGATCAAAATAATCTTGATAATTAAGGGACAGAGCTACCGGCGGTTAGCAATATCTATACATGCAGTGACACAGTCGATAACAATATGCTACAACTGACAAAATTTTTTTCTTCTGAATCCGCTATTCCGATAAAAAAATCCTTTTTTACCGTTGGCCTAGTCATGACAAGATATTCGAAACTAGATGCCATGTTCCCATGTTTTGAAAACACAAAATCGTCGAAAATTACCATATTATTATCACTAACTTATCATATTATAATAATTTCGTTACCAGATTTTTGTACATCATTATGTATCAACAAATGTAAGGCTGCACAATATTATTTTATGTGGAGTGATACCATCTTTGAGGTATTGGAAGCGCTTGAGCCCTTGCTATCTTCATATACATATAATTGCAAATGTCTAAAAATGGGTACAGAATTATCTCATAGTCACGATAAAATTATCGTGGTAATTGTTCACTACTAATGTGGCATAATATTGTAATCCACCAACCGGTGTGATGGAAAAATTCGTCACACCCGATAAGTAGCTATGTTGCAAATGTCAAAAAACATGTAAATAATTATCTAGTAACCATGTACAATAATTGTGATAGTTGTTTGTTATTAATTTGATACTTATAATCTGGTAGTTGGTGTGAAAAAAATTAAACGAAATATATTAACACGGGTCTAGTTTTGAAACCCTAGTTGAGAAGAACTTTGCGGTGTAAACATATTGCTAATCGAAATAACGGTTTAGAAGATAAACCACTTTGAAAATTTGAATTTGGAAGTTAAGATGATGATGTCACCAATGATGTGGCAGCCTACTACATGCAAGCATATGCTAACTTGCCACCACATGTCGACCCATTCCGCGCGGCGCTTCTCCTTACAGTAATATAATATATATGATTCTCACATAATCACTTAGTACAATAGATACAAAACATATTTAGATATAAGTAGAATCTACAAATATACCAACGGTGATGATTTAATGATGGATAGAAGTAGTAGACAATGAACAAAGCTCTACAGCTTTTTTTGAATCCGTCATTTCTGAACCGACTTCTGAATATTACTCGCTCGAGTTAGCACATTTCCAAGTTATCAAGAATCCATTGAGTAAATCTTGTGGTGCAACTCGCCCGTGATCATCTTCGTTGCTGAGAAGTCTCTTTCAACTGTTATCATCGCCACATGCAACTTAATAATGCGATAAAATCTTAGGAAATATGACGTGCCTTTCAATATCAATTAAATCTCTATAAGCTTCAATTTTCATGTATGAATAATGAATAGGTCCAACTAATCTTGTATATACTCATACACATAATTAGAGGAATCTCCATGATAAATCTCTGCAAGACAAGAAAGCTTATGCACATTGAAACTAAAAAATGTGTTTTGGAGCAACTCTAAAGATAGCTCATTAAAGCAATGGTAAAATCGGAGTTAACAAAGTCTATAACTACATAGAAGGTTTTCACACTATAAAAATAATCAGCAATGACATGGTGTCTTCCCCCTTTTCTTGATTTCTCTCCTTTTTCTCCCATTTCATCCACATTTAGGAGTGTGATGTAATCTTCTACGCAAATTCACATCTTCAAGACGGGCTCTCAATCATCATTTCTCCAAATGACCAAACATGCCATCAAACTCTTAACCAAAGATATTTACTAATTATAATTTTAGATTAATAAATTATACAAAGACAAATTACAACCGTAAAACATAATCCATTGGACACCTAGAGCTGGTTTTCGGACACTACCCATATACTTACCAAAATACCCACAAGTACTCCTCAAATATCTTACTTAGGATATTGTCTAGTGTCGGTTTTCGTTAGTTTAAGAACTAGTTATTAGAAAGAGAAAGAGTTGATTTTCGGCTAGACAATACCTATTCACTTTCATAATCAGATTTACGCATTATTCACTAAAGCATGCAAATATACAGTCCATTTTTAATATACAACCACTCAAATTATTCAGAAAAATAAGTACGTATAAGTTTTTTCTGAAAAAATCTTGGTAAGACGGCCGCCCTACCTTGCCCTACTAGGAGCTCTACTTGTATATCAACATGTCTAAATCAATCGTACGCAGTTAACTAGCTAGTACTCCACGAAATTACTCCCTCTGTTCACAAATATAAGACATTTTGGACATTTCAAAGTGAACTAGATACACCGGAATGAGTAAATCTACACACTAAAAGTAGACTAGATCCGTACTAAAATAGATGGATCTACTAAAAGCTAAAACGTCTTATATTAGTGAACGGAGGGAGTAGGAGCAATGCACGTATACGAAATTGTAGTTTACCAATCAGTTTTCCATCAAGCAGCATCTTTCAAGGTCCTGATCTCTGGTCTACTCCGCGACAAGAGTAAACCTTCCGTGCTTGTAGTTGCTTGCACAAATTTAGTATAGTTTTACACATCATCCATCTATATTGTCCCCCAGTCAATTTCACTGGCAGAGTTGTGCCTAGTTGTATATACTCCTAGTTGTCGCTGTTGGCCAACACGATATTCAATTGGACGCACATAGTTATATTCGTAAAATGTTGTCTGGTCCAACCTGCTAATCTTATCTTACCGGCTAATCACACCCACTAAGGCCCCACTTGGAAACACGTTTGATTTTCCGGCTCCGTATTTTATCACCGTTTCCGGGCATAATCTATATGGACCTCATTAGTTCCGTCATTTTTTCCGATAGAATCCGGCCCGTAAACGACGATCCAAGCGGGGCCTAAGGGAAAGAATAGTCATCTCTATTTTGCATCTGACGGCAGAGATACGAGTTAGATGTACAAAATGTACACCGCGACCCACTGCAAATGCTCGATCGCTTTTTTTTCCTCG
Organism: Puccinellia tenuiflora; assembly: GCA_012064385.1. Classification (NCBI taxonomy): domain Eukaryota; kingdom Viridiplantae; phylum Streptophyta; class Magnoliopsida; order Poales; family Poaceae; genus Puccinellia; species Puccinellia tenuiflora. The sequence continues at coordinate 84,284 of QRDG01000253.1, read as the reverse complement.
ACTGGTATTACATATTGCTGCCTTGGACTGTGAATTCTACAAGTTCCAAAAGAATATGAATAAAATGCATACATATACAATGTATGTAGTCATATGTAAATGTGAAAACTGTAGTGGGTCAAGGTGTACGGCTTGTACTTCTATCTCTGCCACACGGTAGAGGGGACCCACTTGTGACTCAAACACAAAGTTTTAAATAGCGGGCTATGACATTTCGCGGCAGTCTGCGAAAAAAGCTATAACGCCGCTAATTCGCCGCTATAGCCCGCTATTTAAGGGACTTTACTGTATTATAGCACGCTAATGCACTTAGCGGTATAGTGATGAAAACGCTATAGCTCCGCTATAATCGCCGCTATAGCTCCGCTATATCGCCGCTATAGCGCGCTATTTGAAACTTTGCTCAAACATCGTCAAAGACATTGCTAAGTGTCTGGGAAGATACTCGATAAAGAGCTATTTGCCGACTCGGCACTGTTTGCAGACGGTTTGCGCTTGACATGCCTTTGCCGAACGCTTTTGGGCCTTTGGCGAGTGTATCAGACACTCGGCAAATCGTTGAAGTCTAGTAGTGATAGTAGTTTTCAGACTGGGAAAACATAATGATTTCAATATTACCTATATTGTCAAAGATTTGTTTGTTCATATCTCGAATCCCACCATATAGATCAGCCGTTTCTTAGAGTTGGTTTTAGAAAATATTTAGTCGCTTGAGAAATTGCAAAATGGTAGAATTCTTGTCTGAGCACGTGTGTAGGTGCTCCCACAAATTTTGGGATGCATGCGTAATATTTCTCTTTTAGCACACTTGCTCCCTGAAAATTTGTGCAAAATTTGTAATATTGATTTTATTATTTATTTAGTAAATAATGGTCCTACTCGAAATTTTTAATCAAATCTAACTATTTTGCTGAACTCCATCCTCCATAGTGCCGATCATTTGGGCATGGCCGTGTCTCGTTTCTTTGAAGCAAGGGCATGGACGCGTTTGGAGGTGGTAGGAAGTTTCGTTCAGCATCTGGGCAGAATATACCGACATGCATACGCAAGCCTAGCTAGCAGAGCCAGAGTGGAAGGGGTATATACCAATTGTGCTACTGATCATGGAGTGTCCATTAAAATTTGGCAATCCATGATGCACATGTTGACAAGCTAGCACAGAGTAGAGACAGAGGAGTATCAATTTGGCAACCATGCATGTCGACAAGTTAGCACCAAGGGAGACAGGGAGAAGGGACAAATGGGTGTATGTCAGTATGCGCGCGCGCGACAAAGTGTACTGGGTACCAGTCCAGTGTGCGCTCCTCGATTCCTACACCACACGGCCTTGTCGTGTCTGCCTCCAGTCTGCCACTGGCCTCAGGTGTGTCCGAGCTACGATTCAGGGATTAGGAAAAATTTGAGATACCGTTTCGCTCCCGGAAAAGTCGGATCGCATGAGGCGATCAAGGAGGCGACGAGGGTTTCCCTTGCGTGCCGCCGGCGACGCCGCCGGTTCCCTCTCTCTCCGTCGGCCGCTCCGATGGCGGGAGGGAGGGGGAACCTCGGGTCTGTCCGTTAGGCGGGTGTGTGGTAGGGTTAGGGTTGAGGGACACGCTGCCGAGGCCGTTGCGGTGGTGTCGCGTCGGAATAAATCTCTCCGGGCTCCGTTCGTGGTCGGCCAAGGCTTTTGCCTTCATCCAGGAGCCAGCGGGGTGGGGGATCCCCCGGATCTCGTCGAGGTCGCAGGCTATGGTGTCTGGAGGTCCATCGGCACTGGCCGGTTGGGTCCTCAGATGGGCATTGGATGCATGGAGACGAAGACCCTTCTTCCTCCCTATCGCTATGATTTGCTGCTGCTATTCTTCTCCTTCCTTTGCGCTGATGCTGGAGGGAGATCCTGCTTTGCTCGGGCGAATGGCCCGGCCGCGGTGCTGGACCGGTCGGTTGACTCGAGTTCTCTTCCTTCCGGAAGGGACACTTTTCGCGGTACTCAAAGGCAAAGATGGCGACGACTGTTGCAGGTGTGTTGGATTGGTGTCCATGCCCTCTCGGCGCAGGTGTCAAGAAAGGAGGAAGCAGTGTAGCAGCAATTGTAACGTGGTCGAGGATGATGACATGTTTGCGCTGGGTTGCAGATCTTTCTGCTGCAGGGGTCTTCTCTCAAGATTCTGGGATGATGACACAGGGCTCCAGAGTTCTTCTTGTGTTATGGTTGTCTTAGGGTGTTCTAGGTGTTCAT